>JANAVB010043219.1:10135579-10240579 GCA_029216955.1 Iris pallida
CGTCTGCTAGCTCAACAACGAATCGAGCTGTATTAAGCACGTATCTCGGAAGCCTTCAACAAGAAGGTTAAACTCATAATATTCCAAGTGGGCGATCTCGTTCTGCAATTCGAAGGCTGATGGTTATGACTCACAAAATCGCCGACAAATTCCAGCCAAAATGGGAAGGCCCATTTGTCATCGAGGCTGTATTTTCCAATGGTGCTTACCGTCTCGTAAAACAAAATAGAGACTTGCTCATGTTGCCCATGAACGGCACGTTCCTGAAGAAGTATTGTCTAAACGACAACCTCCAAATCTACTGGACTGTTAAGTTATGTGCCCTTAGGTATCGCTGAACTTACACTATGGTCATCCTAAATGAATCTATATCGCATCTTCTGGGTAGTAAGTCATGTATGATCATACCTCTGAACTTCTTCCCAAAAGCATCTTCCTCATGATCTAATGCTCGCACTTTTACTGCATAAACAGGGTAATAGATCCATAAATTTTTTGAAACAACCACGTCGATGTCACCTTGGTTGTTTCGCTTCTGCCAAAAATAAATCACCCCCTTACGTAGAACTTCTACATCCATATTACCTCTGAGTTGTTCTATGTACCCTTCATGGAGTCCACTCCTGCCACGCCCTCATTACCTCTGAGTAGGAAGGCTCCATTGAAGAAACCATTATATTTACCACGTCCTCATTACCTCTGAATAAATATATTAGTTTTCTCTCGACCTAATATCCGTACCCAATACCGGAGCACGCACTACAACAAAAGACCTATTAATGACGTTTGATAAGTGGATTTTATGACGGCTGATAAAAAAGCGTTGTGAAAGTTCGAAATACCTTTCTTCTATGACGGTTTGGGCTAATTCTGGACTTTTTATAATGTTTATAAAACAAAACATTGTTAATATTTTAGAGCGGTGGCAAACTTGTAATATTTTTAAGTTTAATTTTTTTGGCAAAATCCTGAGAACAGCCCGCGCTTCAACAAAAAATTTTCTCTCCCCCATTCTGGTCTTCTCCTTCTCCTCCTTTCTTCTCCCTCCTCTCTCCCCAACTCCAAAATCCTAACCATAGATCCAACCAAATCAAATCAAAGGAAGAACCCATGAATCTTCCTCCTCCTCCTTATCCTTAATGTAACATTGCGGCGAGCCGCTAAGAAACAGAAGAACCCAGGAATCTTCTTCCTCCTCCTCATCCTCCTCCAAATTCCCCAAATTTCTAGGGTTTCTAAATTCTCCCATGCCTCGATCTCTCCACCGCCTATGAGTCCGATCCTCCAGTCGACGTTCCTATTCCTCATCCTCGTCGGGTTCTTCATCTCCGACGTCCTCACCCCTCCGGCATCGCCTCCGGCGTCGACGGCGGCGGAGGACCCTCCGCTTCCTCTTCCGGCTGGGGTTCCGAGTCAGAAACGATGAGGGATCTAGGGTTTCTCCTCTTCTATTGCTCTCCCCGCTAGAGATTCCGGCACCGGAGACGACGACGAGACGAGGGATACTCCACCTCCGGTGCCGGTACCGGTTTCTTATTACAGGAAAGGCCATGGATCCAGATCTCTACTTTGCTCCGATGTCGAGTAAGTGATTCTTCTTCCACAAATAGTGATTGTTCTATTTTTTAAGATTTAGGAGTTCTTAATAATGGGAGAGAAAAATGGGTTTGGTATCTGTGAATTTGTTAAAAAAAGAGGTGATTTTGAAGTCGGCCTCTGATTTGGTTGGTCCAAACTAGGAAAAATGAAGAGTTCTTAGTCCTTGAGGGGGTTGTTCTCGTCGTCCAGGTCTCGCTCGGGTGGGAATGCTTCGTCCAACCCGTCGTCGTCGTCCACCACTTCTGAAAGTAATTCTCACGAAGACGAGAACTGAAGGTGGTAGCTTTCCTTTCCCTTGTGTACATAGCCTTTTCTTATTCGGATGCGGAATACAGACCTAGAGTTCCCTTTCCTGAATGCTTTACAATGCTTTCATTTTTATGTGTTTGAAGTAAACTATTAACACTGCCAGCAATAAACAGAGGTGCAGGTAGCCTACGAAAAAATGTAAATTCTTATGGAGTTTCTTGTATTTTACCCAAGTGTTTTCTAAAGATGGAAACTTGGGGGTTGAATGGAGTGGGTTTGGTAACATACAAAAAATGTAAATTTTATGGAGTTTTCTATTTTTACCTAAGAGTTTTCTAAAGACGGAAACTTCAATTGATCTCTCAAGTTGATTGTTTCTCTATTGATCATTCAGAACATAAAACAGCTGTACCCTAATATTACTAAGTTTTTCATTTATGGTCTGCAACAGGTTAGCGCCATGGAGTTAATTGGTGGGTTGGAGGTCCCAAGACGAGGGCCTTATAGCGGTGGATTTGATCAATATCTTTTTTTCTGGATTGATGGACATTTCAATAGCTATTGATCTTTCTGAACTCACTTTCGTAGAGAGTTTATGAGGTGGTCTGCTTCACCCATGGTTATTTTTTCTTTCCTCCGTTGGCTCTCATGCTCTTTAGAAATTAAAAAATATCAGCAACTAGCAAATAAGAATTAGTTACCAAGTTATATAAGAAGCTGATATATGTTAGCTTATTGCATATTTATATGCAAGTTTAATTGAACCATTGAAGAGATGCTAAAGGTTTTAAGTACATACACCAGAATATTACTTGATTAAATCTACAGCATCATAAGCCTTTGGCGGAATGTACTTTATATTGACTCATTGGCAGTTACTAACACATGAACTATTTGGTAGGCTTGTTTCTTAAGCAGTTGAATTGTTTGTGCAGCTAAGCAACCTGGTTCGTGCAACTTTGTGTTCTCAACCACTTTGGCTTTAGGCCATAGCACGATGTGCGCTGTGCTGACTCAATTTACTTGGTAAAAGAGGTTGCTGGATGCATGATTGCTTCCTTGCAATGGACCAACAAGAATGCCAGTTAAATCTGAAAGTTAAAGTCGAGATTTTATTGCAATCGGCTGCAGCAAGCTGCAGGTGCATTAATTTTGTTTCTGATGGTGCTATTAATTTATAAGGATATATTGTCATGTGGATATTGACGATGGATACAGCTACCTGCATCTCTGTTTATTGCTGGCAGTGTTAATAACTAGAGTTCCTATGTGCAATATTGCTCATCCTACAATAGATGTTTGCTTTGAAGAAGACAATTGTAGGAGTAAAAACTTGGGTTTGGAGAATCACCAATGGTGATGAACCATGTAGAGGTTCCTATAGATTTGGGCAAGGCCGGCCCTGGGGTAAGCCTAACAAGCCATCGTGACTCGCAAAAATTTGAATATAAATTTGTGTTTAATTAGTTGTAGAAATGCTTCATTTAGTTGTGGAAATGCTTTATTTCAAATATAAGTTTCTTAGGTAAAACAATTCTTGAATTACTACTACCAGTTTCTTAGGTACTTTTATTTATGTTCCATAGACTTTCTAATTAATTGTTGGATACTTGGCAGGTTGCATTAGGCGATATGGCTGAGAAATTAGCTATAAATTACAATGTTGATCGCTTGCCAACAGGAAAGCTAAGGTTTTCTTCTATAATCTTTTCTTGGTAATTTAGAATAGCTTTTTGTTTATGATCTTAGAGATGTGCCATTTCTTGAATGGTTTAGAATTCTAGAAATTCCTTGGGACAATATAATAGTATCAACTTGGTGGTAGTTCCATTTTGTGGTAGTAATTTTTTTGTTTTACTATTAGTGTGTAGTTTATGTTTGAATAAGCATATTTGTGGAGATGTTGCATCTATATAGGACTTGCTCATATGTTTCTATATGCCATGATATACTTTTAGGAAATTTTATTTACCAGTTCAGTTTCCCTGAAATATAATTAGCATTATTAGCACGCACTTTGGTGTTAACTTGGTGCTCATCAATGTGCAGAAGTTGCTCATACTTTTGAGTTGTAACCCTTTCAACAAAGTTTCAAGTAGCTACCTCGTCTTCTGTCATGCCTCACATTTGATTGCATTCTTTGAGTGGCCTGTTTCTTTCACTCTTTGAGTGGACTGTTTACTACTACAGGTAGGTATTGTAATGCATTCTTAGATTCAATGTACATGAAAGTATTTTATTACATGATCCTCAATTGCTAGTTTCTTATTGGAAACTTGGTACCAACTCTTAACATAAGGTGGTCTTTTGGTAATATTTTTTTATCTTTTTTAGGGTTTTGCTACGTGATGCCGACAGTTTCGATGTGCTCAAAGTTGAAGACAATGTACTAATAGTTTTGAGGGTCTACTTACTAGTAGTAGTTGTAAATATATGTATTTGGATGTCCTATTTTGAAAAAATGTAATGAAGATGGTGATATTATTATGTATATATTTGTAAATGATTAAATGGTACTCTATAACATTTAGATGTTTTCTTGTGAATATGGTTCAAAATGAATTTTGAAATTGAATTGAGCAAGATTGAGCATTGATCTATAATTTTTTGGAAAGTAATATATAAATGTGCAGAATTGAGCGTTATAAATGTGCTGAATTGAGTCTATACAGATTATCAATTCATAACGCTTTCAAACTACGCTGAAAATAAGTGTAGCAGAAACTCATCATATTCATGACGTTTTTATTTATGACGCTTTTAAAAAACATTTATAACGCCCATTTTCATCACGCTTGCTTTGGAAAAAAAGCGTCATGGTTTGTCATTAATGACGGTTTTTAGCCGTCATTAAAAGGTATTTCTGTTGTAGTGACGCCAAGGATAATAGGCCCACAAATGTCCTCTGTTGACCACAAATGTCCTCTACTGACCACAAATGTCCTCTGCTGACCACAAATGTTGTACTAAGTTTTCTAGTACATGCGCCTCATTTCTCATCATGCCCCTGGAGCCCAGCTGCTCCATGGCATTCTTTCTCCCGATACCAGGAACTTCCATGGCCATCTTACTCTAGAATTGTTCTAAGTATCCCTATCAAACTTATTATCCGTACCTAAAACCAAGGTATGCAAGGGTAATAGGTCCACAAATAGTCCCCCGATGGGGCAAATACAATAACCACAAACACAACAAGCAATACAATTGAAGGATAAAATAAAATATATACTTTTATTTGAAAGTCAAAGGTACTATATGTTCTGGGACCACGTCCCTCTCAAAAAGGGAAAGAATATAAATAAGGAAAAGGCCGACTATGGTTCGGCGATACATAATTATCTGAGACGGTCCTCAAACCGCTGCTTGGCCCGGCGCTCGGCCTCCTGAGTCAGCCGCTCCGCATCCTCCAGATGCGAGTGAGCCCGCCAACCCTCTTCAAGCTTCTCCAGAGCACGATCCAGGCCAGCAGAAGCTCGAGTGACCTTGTCGGCTTCCTGAACAACTAGCTCCTTATTCGCGCGGGCGGCCTCGAGCTCAGATTCCAAGGAAGTCAGTTTCCTCTGAAGTTCGAGGATCTGCTCTCTCGTATCAATTATCCCATGGGAGGCAGCCACTTCCCAGCCACGCAATCCTCTCCTATGGCTCAACTGATCATACTGCAGAACAGGCGGTGGAGGTCCCCCATTATAATCGGCTTGGCCGTATCCCGAGCAACCCTTACCTTCTCCATGGCGGTTATGAGGAAGGCGCGCTCTTGATCTCTTGATGCAGACAGATCAACTTGCCACAACACTTGAAACTGGGCCACAAGCTGATCGACCTCCAGTAATTTGGGCTCCAGAGCTCGACTATCCCTGCCCCGCCTGGAGGGTTCTAAGGATTTCAATCTGGCCCCGGGCGTATTGACGGGCCAAGGCAAAAGTGGTCCCCCTCTCCACCGCAGCCTCAATTCCTCGCCTCTGATGGCGGTAAAAACTGTCAACCACATCCTTCGATGCTTCATCACGAACTTCCGCAGAAGACGGCGTCAAAGGAAGGGTAGCTAGCAGGGACGAAGAAGATGCACCAGAACTCGCTACCCCTGTCACCAGGCAAACAAGTTCTGAGCGAAAAGACGCTTGAAGATTGGCTAATTCCTTCTCCGCAGCCCGAAGGGTCTGGAGACTCGGCAGGGCGGAAAGGTCAACCCCCGGAGCCACATGAACAGAGGAGAGGGTGGGGACCATTTCTTTCCGCCCCGGCCGTTCCGCCGTCTGATCTTCCGAACTCGATTCAGCGGAAGGCCCCTCAATATAAGTTAGAGAAGGCACACTCTCTTCCACCAGATTCTCTCTGGCCATCTCTCCCTCGATAGTGTCCGTCATTGGTAGTGAAGGAGCAGAACATGTATGTCCGAAGCAACTATCAATCAACTTAACCGAAGGATATGATGATAGAGCGAATGAATCTTCTCGCTAGTCAAAATTAGACTTAGCTTACCAGGGGAGAGTTGCTACGAGTGAGTTCACTCTCAGGCACCGTAGCTCTTCACCAGCAACATCCGACCCAAAAGCAACTGGTTCATCTGCCCCAGCTACCCCGGAAGAAGATACAACTGGATCAGCGTCACCCAATTGAGGTTCAGCAGCCTCGGGACGGGTTTAGCAGATTCTACGTCACCCTGGGTTGAGACCTCAGCAATGGGTTGAGCCACATCCGTCACCGGAAGAACCCGGTAGAAATAATCTCAGCACACATGTTACTAATCAAAGTGGTCAAGGAAGGATCGACTTCAGAGTCAGGGGCCGGTTCTCGAAAGTTCGATTCTTCTGACGCGCAAATAAAAAAAATATTAGGTCATAATTCAAAAGAAGAGCTAAAAAAGAAGATGGTTGTTTCAATTCACCTCTGAAACGACGTCATCTGGCCTCTCTCCTTGATGAGCAGCCTGCGAGGTTTGGACGCAGTCCGTTTCATGGAGTAAGTTCTGCCGCCAACGGCGGGCTCAGTCCTCCTTCGCTTGTACGAAGGACCAGGAACGACAGGCGACTGATCCGCCACCACCTCAAAAGCAGGAGGAAGAGAGTTATCGGGGTCATGCTCGTCATCTTCTTCATCCGCGTCGGCAGACTCTGAGTCCGACGCAGCAATTGTATTCTCTCGCTTCTTCCTCGCCTTGGACCCCTGGGGCTTCTCCCGCCAAGCTAGTACCAACAATAAAGCTGGTACTCGGATCAAAGCTAATAGGAGGCTTGCTCGTCGCGACATGGTATAAGTCGCCAAATACAAAATCTCTCCTGGTGCCTCAGCATCAGGAACTGAGAAGCTCGTACGGCTGTGAACCGTGTCACAATAATGCCAGGCCCTAATGCCGTCAAGCACGCTACCTTCAAAACCCAGGCATGGGCTGGGACTGTCCAAGAGTAGCTGACTATACCGAACTGTCAGGAGAACCTACTAGGCAAGTAAGGCTCCAAGTAGATAGTGTTGCGGTTGCTGTATACTAGGTGCGCAGGACGAATGTTACTGTAACACCCAGTTTCTGGAATAGGTATTTTTGAAATTTTGTACTTATAATTATTATTTATTGTATTTAAATCACATTATAAATTTTGGTGATTTTTAATCAATTTAATATGGTTTTAAGTCATGACTTATGATTTTGATGTGCTGTTAGTGAAACCCTAGTGACTGCATGACCTATAGCCTAACCATGTCATTAGGATATTTAATTATCATTTTTAGCTAGGGGTAATTTGGTCATTTTGACTTATTTGAATTATTTGATTATTTATTGGATTGGCGATTCGTAGTTTGGGCTTTGACTTATAGAGACTTGTAGACTAGTCTAGAAGCTAACGCTAGCCATGCTAACCCTAGTCTAACTTAGGTTAACCTACTTTTAGTCATTAAAACTAATTTTGGATTAGGAGGATTAGTTTAAGTGAAATTATTACATGGGTTATGGTTTAATGAAATGACCTATAATTTAAGGACTTAATGACTTGTGACTTGGCCCATGGCCCATAACTAGAAGCCTAACCCTAACCAAACCCTAAGTGACCAGCCACATAGGGATCCCACCCTATATAAATATTTATTCATTAGTTCTTGCCTCTTTTATTTCATTTCAACACATAGGAAAAGAAAGGTATTTTCCCCCCTTCCAAAAATTTCCATAAATTCATTTAATTCCTTTTTAATCCTAGTCTTTTGCATTAGGTTATAATTTTATATGTTTATTATTTTGGAGGTTAATCTCAGTTTTGGGTTCATTTGGAGCATTTGGCCATAAAGGAGAACACCCCCCATTTGAAGCTTTTTTAGCTTTTTGCACCTATAGGTAAAACTCCACAAATTGATCTAAATTTTTGTTTTCTTTGCATTTAGGGCTAGATCTAGGAGTCCCTAGCTGTCCCTGAAGTTTGGGTCAATTTTGTGTCTGTTTGGTGTCCGTATCGGACACGTGTCATAGAGTACGTATAGGTGTTCGATGAAATGTCACTTAGGAATTTATTTTTGATTTTTATAAATATAATTACATGATTTTCTAGATCTAAATATGTACATTAATTTTTGTGAAGGGTGTTAGGTATGCTGTGTCATTTTGTGTCGATTTTTAGTGTTGGACACGCACGCACTGGACACGTGCACTGTCCTATCACGGGCTCGATTTCTCCTTGTATCGGACACAAGGACACGCCAAATTTTGGAAGAATGTCAGGGCACTGACTTACATGGCTCTCCCAAAATTTGGGTCCATATGTACAGTGTGCGAGGAGTTCTCCTCCTCGCACTGGCCGCACTGGCCGCGCGCGGGTTGTGCACGTACGATTTTAGCCACTGACACGCACCTATAACTGATACGACACGTCTAGGATACGGTACAGGGCCATGGACATGTAGCCCTATATGGGGCAAACACGTGGGCATGACTACGATATGTGTCGTGCAACGTGTTGTGTCCTAGAGCGACACACACGCGTACGATGCTGTGTGCCTATGCAAGTGTCTGTGTGTGTTCGAGCATGATTGGACATGCCGTGTCCTGTCGTAGGGACACCACAAGACTCGCGTGGCCCTATGACACCTACGCTATTGTTTACCAACCTTTACTTCCTAATATCATGAAATTGATCTTCGAATTTGCATTTCCCCATAGTTTCTGTACATGCTGTACGATTTTGAATTTCTGAACTTAAATTCCATTTTAAACTGTTTTAGATTGATGTTTAATCATCATATTTGATACCTACATACGTAATAGATACTGCTAGTTGGGTTTTACATGTTAGATTTGGTTTTTGCTCTTTGAATGGACTTTGATCATGGGAATGGGTTGAAAAGGAATGACTAATACATTTTTTTTACTGTTTTATAACCCTGAATTTGATTCCTATTCTTATAACTGAGTTCAATGTTCCAATTTACTATGTTAAACCCATGTACATTATGGTTAGCCACTGATAGAAATTCCTGTGTAATTATATTGTAGAATGTTAGGTTATGTTGATGTAGGAGCATGGTTTTCGAAATAGGATTGGAATGATTCTTGAACTGTCATTTGATTCCCTGTTAAACTGAGATTGATTCCATTCCTCTCTTAAACCAAATATTTAATGTTAATTCTCATACATTGCATTGGTTTTGTATTGGGTTGTTGAATTCATATTGAGTCACTGTTTGTTCACTGTTTAAATCCCAGTTCGAATGTTAAACCTGAGAATTGATTTCTCATTCTTTCCTTTAAACTGAATTGGTGTTGGGGTTTTGGGTATAAACTGTCATTTGAAATATCCCTGATATGCTAAAACTGAGATTTATGGCTCACTGTTTTTCAGATTTAGAAATTGATTGCTAACTCTAAGTCCAATTTCTAACTGATTTTAATGTTACTTTTACATGTTAGATTGGGTTCACATTTGAGGTGACTGTTAGGTTAGATGTTGTCACGGGTTGAAGGGTTTTCAAATGGATATAAACTGTCATTGCAACCTGATTGTACACTATTTCCTATCTATTCAGACACCATGCTCACATGCCACTTCCTAACTGTCATACCACACTCTCACCTACCCACTATATTGACCCTCATATACACTGTTTGCAGATTTACCTAATCACTATTGACACAAAAAGACACATGCCCTATTCCCTATCACTCACACTTAGCTATACATGCCCACACACATTGTCTTCCTATGATACACACACACCCATTGTATCACACACACAAATGTGTACACTAGGCACATCTACACTTGTACCATTACCCTACCACCTTATTTGTATATATGTATCTCTCTATGTGATATATATATCTATATAGCTATAGGTAAATGTGTGTTATTATATAAAATTATATAATATTAATATATGTATATGTGTGAAAGTGTGTAATGGACTATGTGATTAGCCTAGACATATAGCCTATGGCTCATAAACCTGTGTTTATGGCATGAATGCCACTGATCATGTGTAGTTGGCTTGTATAGCCTACATAGTGTGTGCTTGCTAGAATGGGCTGGTTAGGCCTAGTGAGACTTGTTTGGCTTAGGCTTGACCTAGTTGACTTAGTTTGACTAGTCTAGTTGACTGGAGTTGACCAAAAGTTGACACTGAGTCTAGATGTGACCAATTGACCTAGTTTGACTAGTGTAGTTGACTTGGGTTGACCCAGGGTTGACCAAGTTTGACTTGGACCTAATTTGACCTAGACAGTTGACCAGTTTGACTTAGAGTTGACTTTGACCTATATTGACCTAGAAATCATGTAGATTACATCGTAGACTTCATTTATCTTATTTTAAACATATTATAACCTATATTACTCTGTTTAGGATATTGTGACTCCGCTGCAGATATCTGTTATTATACTACTTTCTTCAGAGTAGCAGGCGAGTACATTCTCTGATAGTTCTTCCTTTTACTTGTCGTTTACTGTACTTTAGTTCTAGCTAGTTCTGTTTGATTCTATATTAGAAACACGATTTGATATTACTGGATCCATTTCATACGACACTAACTTATTCGTGTCGGGCCTCTATTTCTGGAACCACCTACTGGAACTACCCTGGAATCATTTGCTGGAACCATTCGTACTGGCTGGACTTATACCTATTTTGTGTCGGGTTATGGATTCACTTGTACTTGCTGGGCGGGGAAATATTGGAATAGGCATGTGAACATACCCAAATACTGGAACCACTCCCTTGGAATTATACTGGAACGATAGCCATCCCACACTTGGCCGAGTATGCGGTGTGCCGTATTACCTACAGCCATTCACATGTCGATCCCGATATTTTAAAACACACTTTAGAGTATAGGCTGGACTCACCCTGGAACCTTTGATCACTGAGTGGACTCATATTATACCGGACTCATCTCGTGCTGGAATCACCTGGTATTAGATTACATTGTCTGGACTCACACATGACTCTTATTATACTGTCTGGACTTATATCATGCTACTCTAGTTCAGCTAGATTATATTTACAGTCTTCATTGCCATGTTTCTCTTCTTATTTAGTTACTTTCCTTTCCTTGTACCTTAACTGTTCTCTATATCATTACCTGTATAAAACTGCCATGATTCATCAATATAACTGTCTATAACTGCTTTATAGTTCTCTATCATTTACTGGATTTCTTGATGAATTGTACTCGTTCCTGTCCTGACTGGACCTGTTGAAAATATTACAGATGATTGTCCTGAGGACATTTGCCCTACTTGCCTTGGAGCAGGAGATGGCTTAGCTACCTTTGGCCCCGACACTCAGGAGTTATCGGAAGACTAGCTAGTAGACTTGGTTTAGTTTTTATGTTTTAGAACTTGAAGTGTAATAACTTGAGATATGAGTTTGTATTTGAGTTTGTTTGAGATATTATTATTTAGTAGTTATAATTGTTGTTGTTTAGTCTTTAGTTATAAACTTCTGTGTTATCTTATCGTTCTTAGACTGTGATTGAGATTTCATTATATCTATGCTTGTCCTCCGTTCGGAGTTGAGATTTGACAAGTACATTATATAATTGCGTGAGTTGTTGATTAGATAGTAACCTAGGACAGCGTTCTACCGCTGACACTGCGGCGTAGGCTGGACGTACCCACTTCTCGTGCCCTACTCTAGGGTGCGGGTCGTGACAGTTACGCAACCAAAGGAGCATCTTCTCAGGCAAGAGGTGAGGAGGTTCGGTACCATCAATATGTACGCCCCTCACTTCTTCATCGATAAAACGAGGAACATACACAAAAAAGTTGTATTATCCACTCTCGCCAGCACCCTCTGACAGGTTGGCATAGTACTGCACACCCAAAGCTGATGGTGATATTGGAAGATGAAAGCATCATCAGCCGTAACGCTATTTTCTGTGCCAGGCCTCATCAAAGACCGGTAGTGCATCAACAACCACCCCATCAGATAATGATAGGGCAGTTCAACGCGTTTAAAGTCCTTCGCCGTATCACGAGCGATGACCTTGGATGAGAAGGTGCGGAGGCCATGGTGTATGCTGCACACCATGGCCGGAAGAAAAGATAGTCTGGCCCCGAAGACCAGCTTCACGGCAGTGAGGATAAAGTTATGGCTGATCCTCTCAAGAGAACCAGCCCCTCCCGAGACCACGCAATTCTGCAGCCACACCATCAAGAACCCTGCCAGGAGTGCCTTCTCTGACAGCTGCTGAGTACCCTGATAAAAATAACTGAAGGAGTCATTTTACTTCCAAACCTGTCGCTCGTGGCCCTCAATCTCTTGGCACTCAACACCAGGTCCCGTACCTCCTGGGTTTGAAGATTTCGAGGAAAACTCGGCTTGAGGCGCCTAGCATGAAAAGGTGTGTGAGCCAAGACCGGGTGTGAGGAAGGTTCCCTTACGAGCTACCGTCCTTCTTGATGGACGTCTGGTGGAAGGTGCTGTGATGACATAGTAGTTCCCGGTATACGACAACAAAGCCCAGAACCGCCGATCCAAGTCCTCGAACTCTTCGTTCTTCGGGGTATACACTTCAAAGACTTCTTCCCCCCAGGGAATCTTGGAAACTGTATGCATCTCGTGGAGGGCGAGTCCCATCTCCCCTCCAAGACCGTGACAGGTGCCCCGAATGGCATGATAGAGGCCGATCTCACGAAGGAGAGTCTCATACTTCTTAAAATCTAAATGGTCAAATTGGCCCACGAAGGGATGGGGTTTTTGTAGTCAATAGTGCCAACCGGCCAACGGGATAGGACCCCTTCCTAGCAAGTTGGTTCAGGAAAGTGTCGGCTTGAGAGAACTTAAAATTGTGACCCTACACATTTAAGAAGGAATTCGGGGCCAACCCCATCACGTAGCAACTAACCGATACCTTGCCCGCATACACTGACCCTAAGTTTCTATTATAATGGATGTTACCCTCAAACATCCTTGACTGGCTCGGAGTTAAGGAGTCCACCATCTTTCTGTCCATCGGCAGCATATTAAACCACGACAACAGAAAATGATGCTCCATCTGAGGAATATGGATCGTCATTCCGTCAGAAGTGAAGCTCCAGCTCTCGGATATATCCAGAACTTGGGGTTCTTTACAGTCAAGGCATCCCCGAAGAGGAACTAGGCTTCAGGAATTCTCCCTCCAATCGCCCCGATTTCATCATGGCATAGAAAAAATAGAAGGACTAGTTCTTGATAGCATTCAGCCTCTCCACAGGCTCGTCTTTGGGAAGCTGGTTCACCATATACTGGACCATGTGGTTGAACCGCACACCCACAGCAGATTGGGCTGAACCCACCAAGGGCTCTTCCGCAGAATTGACTGGCAGATTCACTGAAAAAAGACAAAGGAAACAAGTTAGAAGATGGTCAGGTAAAACCACTTAGTATTTTTGGGCTTATACGGCTCTGATTAAGTGGATTCTTATGCGGCACAATTAAAAAGGGGGGCTTATACGGCTTTATTTTTGTGGGGCCTCATGCGGCCTATTCAAGTGAGCTTATGCGGCTCGGTTTAGCGAGTGTTCATGCGGCACAATTTAGAAGAGCTTATGCGGCTATGATTTGGTGCGGCCTCATGCGGCTCAATTCAAATGAGTTTATGCGGTTTGTTTAGCGCGGCCTCATGCGGCTTAATTCAAATAAGCTTATGCGGTTCTGTTTAGCGTTGCCTCATGCGGCCCAATTCAAATGAGCTTATGCGGTTCTACTTAGCGCGGCCTCATGCAGCTCAGTTCAAATGAGCTTATGCGGTTCTGCTTAGAGCGGTCTCATGCGGTCCAGTTCAAATGAGCTTATGCAGTTCTGCTTAGCATGGCCTCATGCGGCTCAGTTCAAAGGGAGCTTATGCGACCCTGTTTTGTGGGGGTTCATGCGCCTCAGTTCATAAGGACTTATGCGGCCCTGTTCTGTAGGTCCTCATGCGGTCCAGTGCTTATGCGGCCACGAGACGACTTTCATGCGGCTCGAACATGGGGCATAGCCCATGCGGCTCGGACATAAGATGTACATACGACACGTACAGCAAAATGAACTCGAAGACGAAGAAGGCCCATATATAAACATGCGGCGTGGCTATGATGGTTAAGGTTTTGGAGTTCATACAAATTCCTCTCAACATCCTTACCAGCAATGGCAGGATGAATATCAGGATGGACGGTGGGCGCCGCAGCCGACGAGGAAGCGCTCCTTACCTTTCGCCGTAGGGGAAGCTTTGGAAGTCTTGGGTGACATTGATGTTCGGAGAAGACGGTGACTTAGGGCAAGATTAATTGAAGAGAAAAGAAAGTAAAGAGTCTCTCTCTTCCAAGAGCACTTGTATTTATAGGCAGACAGGGGGGGCTCGTAGACCGATGGACGCTTCGATTCATGTGCTCTAGGGAGGAGACCGACTCTTAGATTTTATCTCCCGTATGCAAAAGATTACTCGTAATCATTAGAATAAATCTAAGTATTTAAAGCTGACTCTTGGGATACTATCCAAAAGACGGCTTTAAATCAAAACAAATCAAGGGCAATTAATGAGACGACTACGTGGCAGGCAGAACTACATGTGGCCAGAGTAGCCTATACGGTTAGAGAAATCCATGCGGCTAGAGAATTCCAGCGTACAGAGCAATCCATGCTGCTAGAAAATCCTATGCGGTCAGAGAAGTCTATGCAGCTACGTGGGCATGCTTCTTATTCAAAGTATTTCAATTTTTGCAAAATTGAAAACTTTGAAGGGGGTCTTGTAGAAGCATGAAAAAGAATAATAATTCATATGCGGCCCAGACTCAAAAGCGGCTCAAAAGCTCGAAGAATCTTATGCGGCTCGGAGAGACCCAGAGAGCCGCATGCAGCTCAGGGACTTTTATGCGGCTCAGGACGATCCACGTGGCCTCATGCTGCTCAAAATAGATCGATGACAGCTGGCCATAATTACTTCACGCAGTTGGCCATTTAATGCTCTGACATAAATTGACAGCTCTGACGGCACTGACATAATGAGGAGACGCGTCAGGCTCCTCAAAATACGAGAAAATCTCTGAGACAGTCAGCACAGTCCACAAAATCCAAAGAAGCTTTCTATGCGGACCGCCACCCTTATGCGGTCGTCACCATCATACGGCTGCTACCCTCATGCGGCTGCCACCCTCATGCGGCTGCCACTCTCATGCGGCTCGAGATTGTGGGGGGCCACCCCTATGCGGTTCAGTTGAAGGCAAACCCCCATGCGACTTCCACTCTCATGCGGCTCGGATTGTGGAGGCCACCCTTATGCGGTTCAGTTGGAGGTCACCCCCCCATGCGGCTGCCACTCTCATGCGGCTCGGATTATGGGGGCCACCCCTATGCAGTTCAGTTGAAGGCCACCCTCCATGCGGCTGCCACTCTCATGCGGCTCGGATTATGGGGGCCACCCTTATGCGGTTCAGTTGGGTTCACTCATATGCAGCTGTCACTCTCATGCGGCTGCCACCTTCATGCGGCTCGATAGTCGGGGCCGCACTCATGCGGCTCTGCCAGGACTTCTCGTCTATGTGGCTTGCAGTACAATGGCAGTGGGGACACGTGGCAGAAGATCGACTAAGACTTGTTCCCCCTCATTCGTACGGCTCTCAGCATAATGGCGGTTGGGACCCGTGGTAGAAGATTGACCAAGACTTATCCCCTCGGATTCGATGCTATCAACAAATCATAACAATGCAGATTTGTTGCAAACAACATTAACTGTCCAGATCGATTTCCAACAAACCATGCAGATTTGGTGTAATCAACATTAACTGCCAGATTTGTTACAATCAATATTAACAGCCTATATTGATTTCCAACAAACAAGATCAAGGCTAATCTTAACCAAATCCCTAACCGCCCACTTTTCAAGGAGCAATTAATGCACACACTACTTATCACAAAGCCCTATAAATATCAAGGTGTCATTCCCTTACAAGAGGTTAGAGACAGAGAGCGGCGGAGACAGAAAGAAGTATAGAGCAAAGAGCATCCAGCAAAAGTATTTCTTCATCAGAGCCGAAGCGACGTCCGATCGTCCAAGGAGTAAGGCAGAGTTGATAGCACTCTCCCGAGCCTCTACCGTCACCCCCAGAAAAACAAAATAATTATACTTTGATTGCTTTTCCTAGGTTTTGTTCCTAGGTTCTCTTCTGTACAAGCGAGTTTGTAGTTGTGATGTAAAAGTTCAGTCCTCCCATAAAACTGTTCTGTTCTTTTATAATCAATGGCAAACAATTACCTCTGTTGGGTTTTGTTTCAAATCTTTTTGCTCGTATTCCCAGATGCACAAAGGGCAATAGGTCCAAACCGAAAAAAGGGAGTGGGGGGTCCCCCAGCACGATACCCTTTACACAAATGCAGTATTAGGCCCTCTAATACAAATACCACAAGCAAAGAATGGAGTGAATGCATTCTGTTTATTCAAAATAGTTACATTCACAGAACTATATTTCATGAGCAAAACAAAAAGATCTCCATCTCTTCATCTGGGCAAGTAGTAGGGGAATAGATTTGATGTCCAAAAGAAGTGAAACATAAAGTTAAAGACAGATGGAAATACCAAGACAAAATACAGACATTTATGGGAACCCGCGGACCCTAGCTGTGTCGAGGCATATATCATTCCTCAACCATCTCGCATATGAAGGATCTATTTGATTAAGGTCCTCGGCCGGGACAGGTAGGTCAGAACTCCCAGTACTACTACCCTCAGACTTGGGCTCCTCCTTTACAGCAGCTTTAATCTTGGGAGTAATTCCTTCCCGATGAGCGCCAACTCTTCTTTTACCTTAATTTTTGGTATCACCTCCTCCTTAACGAATGGTGACTCTTGTTTGATGAAAGAAGGCAGCATCTCCTCCTTCACAACGGTCTCATCCTTCGGTATGGATGCTGCAAGAAGCAGAGATAGAAGAGAAAGTCATACTCATAAATTTGCAGAAAAACTAAGTTCTGAAAGGCTTTTATTCGCCCAAGGGACTATGCGCCCAAAGGGATATGGCCCAAAACAAACATGTGGGTGCATGACACACGAACAGTACGTGGGCGTATAACATGCCACAGTTAGAGGGCACATAACATGGCAACACGTGGGTGCATAGCACACCACAGTGTTGGCGCATGACTTCTATGAAGACCAAGTTGGCAACTCTAGAGGGGGTGAATAGAGTTTATAGCAAAAATGATAAATTAAAAATTAAACTCTCTTCACCAACTAAATAATCATAGTAAAAATAAATACGAAAATAAAGAGTAGAGAGAAAGCACAAAACAACAAGATTTTTAACCTGGTTTCCCTCGTGGAAGACTAGTCCAGGCCTGAGAACTCTAGCTCAGGATTGAAATCCACTATTTATGAAATAGGGTTACAGCCACGTGCCTTTTCACAGAAGAGCACGCCAAACTTCTTTCAATAATCTTTGGTGAAACTTGGACTTTTTCAAGTGGCTTGCAACTTCTTGCACTTCAAACTTCTAGCTGAATGTACCGAGCACCTTGGACGGTTGAAAGTTTGAATGCTAAGTGGATGGGAAGGTAAAGCTCTTGAATATATAGGCTATGTAAGAGAAGAAGAAGAGAAGAGTGGATGGTTTCAAATGAGAGAAACCAAGGCCTATTTATAGGGTTCGGGATAGGCAGAATTCGGCCAGAATTCGGTATAAATAATTCAAATTTTTGGCCGTTGGACAACTAGCAGTGATCAATACCTAAAAATTAGCATCCTAATTTTTAGGGGACCGAGTTCTGCACGAACTCTATGTGAGGCAGAGTTCGGCCCGAACTCTGTCTACTATGGACAGAATGTTCTTTTGTGGGCTTTGGATAAATGGGTTGATTGGGATTTGGGCTAAGTCAACCTATAAAGCTCTGGCTAGCCCAAAGTGCTCAGTATGATCCAACGTACATCATCCTATACTCAAGAATAATAAAAATACAGACTCCAGTGTACAACAAAGTGGTACAACTCCAAGCAGCTGTGAACTGGAACCAATGAGCTGAGTAGATTGATTTGAGCTCGATGTGTCAAATTGGACTACGACAAATATTGTTTTGTTAATTGTCAAGATTAGGTTGACTGTGATCCGGTTTGGGTCAACAATCTCCTCCATTATGATAATTGACAAAACATGCTATTTGTATGTCCAATATTCATACCTGGACACATTATGGCTCCCCGTACTTGAACAATCGTACTCCCCCGTAAACTGATATTTCTGTAAATACTTATCCAAATATATATATACAAGGATACACAATATAGGCTCATACAAATAGCAATGGTTCTCCCCCTTTTGACAATCAGCAACAATGGAGATAGACATATAAAGATAAAACTAACAACCATATAATGAAAGAGAGCATGCATAAACTGAGAAAAATAAATCGAGCCATAGAGTTCTAAAGACATAAAAACATAAGCAAACTGAGCAAAAAGGAAACAAAGTGCCAAATAAAAATAGTCCTAATCATCAGTAGCAGTACAAATGGCCATATCCATCAAGGAGCATGAGAAGGCCCGTACCATCAGAACCAGTACGGCGGGGATCCACAAATACTGAAGTCGATCAAGATAACGACGAACCCACGAATCGTCAATGCGATAGCCATCGCGAGACGGATCACGCAGCATCGGAATCGGCATCGTCGGATAAGAGGCCATAGAGTACTGAATATCGTGGATGGAGTTGCTGAGCGTACTCATCTGCAGAGTAGTGCGGTAGTCCATCTGCGTCCAGCAATCATCCATCTCGGCCCAGCGCTCGTCCTCCAAACGGAGGCGATGGCGAAGCATAGTCTGAAGAGAGTCCAGTGTAGCAGTGGACTCAGGAGCAGGTGAATCAGGAGCAGCAAAGGGAGCAGGAGATGCAGGCTCCTCATCATCATCGGACTCAGAAGAGGCGATGGCAGCAACAGTTCTTCTGGCCTTAGTCAGAAAGGCAGGAGGGGGCAAGGACTGACACTGATCCAATGGAATATGGAAGGCACAAAATATTATAGAATAAACCAAAGATTTTGGTTTAGGCCTAGCACGAATCATCCAATCCATCATTGTACGAGGGAAGTTAAAGGGGACGCAAAAATAAAGAAAGAAAGCAGTGATCTCAAAGTAACTAACTTCATCTATTGATCCAGCTTTTGGCAAGATCGAAGAAAAGATGATTCGATGAAGTTCATAGAAATGATTGTTGAGATGTTTAGCCATGAGTTTACGAGGGAAAGGATTTGGAGAACAAAGTTTACCTTTGAAACTCTCCAACGTGGTCTCGCCGGGAAAAACAAAGTCCCGAGCATCATCAAGCCTTTCCTAAGTGTTTGTGTCGGGCAAACCAAGTAGGTCGGCTAACTCAAAATCATCAAAAGATATGTCTATACTGGCGACACGTGAATAGATACGTGTGCGGTCATAAGTTATGTTGTAATAAAACATTTGTATTGCATTTACATATATCGGTTCACAAGTCGCAACAAGCTCATCAAGACATAAGTCACAAAAATTTGGAAAATTGAAAAACACTGTAAATTTAATGGGGTATCCCGCAAAGACACGACGACGACGGAAGTCGGCGAACCATGCGTTGGATGCATCTAAGGACAAAAAGACAGTCATCGTATGTGTCGGCATTGATTGGTGGAGGTGGATTAAAAAGTGAATGCACTAAGAGAGGAGGAGGTTGAGGAATAGGTTGTGGTGGATGATTAGGTTGAGGGTTTGGGTTAGGATTAGTAGAGAGCAAATTCCCAAGGAGTAGAGTCTTCTAGGGTTAGGGTTTTGATGAAAATAGAAGAGAAGATGGAGGAAGAAGACAATGGAGGAGAGAGAGAGAGACCAATTTTCGAATTGATGGTCTCTTGGTCGGCTGGTCGGGTGAAATATGGGCCATCGGATTAATACAAGATGAAAGGCTGAGAAGGATTTGAGGTTCTGGAACAAGGATACCGAACTCGGCTCAAAATCTGGGTGGGGCAGAGTTCGGCCCGAGTTTTGGTTCCTTGGACCAGAACTGCAAACAGGAAATAAAAGATGAGATTGAAATAGATTCGAATAAATGGTCAACAATATGAATAAAAACAAGATTGAAAATTAGAATTTTCAAATGAGGCAAGCTATAAATAAATTTAACCATATAATAACTAAGGAGTTATGACATAAATCAATATAGTGAAGCTGCTATGGGGTAGCTGCAGGGGCCGGATCCCAGCTAGCGGTAGTCCGAAGACTAGTGCACCGTGTCACTTAGGCTTTTACGCCTTGTTTTCAGAAGGACCATTTAGGCTTGTACCCATAGCAAATTCAGCATAGAGAATCGTGACATAATCGATAATTATGCAGGTTAATTTAATGTATAACTATTTCATCTAAAATTCTTAATTCCTTACAAAGAAAATTGAATCGCTCCTCGGATAATGGTTTTGTAAAAAATTGGCTAACTGATGAACAGTGTCAATAAATTCTAAAATAATAGTGCCATTTTTTTGATAATCACGTAAGAAGTGGTGACGAATCTCAATGTGTTTCGTGCGTTAGTGACAGATGGGGTTCTTAGTGAGATTTATAGCACTAGTGTTGTCACAAAAAATTAGAATGTGCATAAAAGATAAGTTATAGTCTTCAAGGGTTTGCGTCATCCACAAAATTTGTGCACAACAACGACCAACTACGATATATTCAGCTTCTGTTGTGGATAGTGCGACAGAATTCTGCTTCTTGCTAAACCAAAAGACTAGAATTTTTCTAATAAATGACACGTGTCGCTTATACTTTTGCGGTCGACCTTACATCCAGTAAAATCAGCATCAGAATACCCAATGAGGTCAAATGATGTTGATTTGGGATACCATAGGTCCACTGTAACCGTACCCTTAAGGTATCGAAAGATACGCTTAACAGCGGTCATGTGTGATTCCTTAGGATTTGCTTGATATCTAGCACACAAGCAAACGCTAAACATAATATAGGACAACTAGTAGTTAAATAAAGAAGACTGCCTATCATACCTCGATACTTACGTTGATCAACAGGTTTACCGCTTTCATCTGGTTCTAGTTTGGTCGTAGTAACCATTGGGGTGCCGATTGGTTTGACGTTGTCAAGGTCAAATTTCTTCAACATGTCCTTTGTATACTTTGACTGACAGATGAAAGTTCCATTTGATGTTTGTTTGACTTGCAGTCCAAGAAAGTAATTGAGCTCTCCCATCATGCTCATTTCAAACTCGGTCTACATACACTTAGCAAAATCTTGAAAGAGAGTTCATCAGTGAACCAAATATAATATCATCAACGTAAATTTGCACTAAGAGATGGTGTCTTTGAAAGATTTCATAAAAAGTGTTATATCAACTTTCCCTTTTGAAAAACCTTTTTCAAGAAAGAAATTGCTTAACCTCTATACCAAGCTCTAGGGGCTTGTTTGAGGCCATATAGCGCTTTCTTGAGTTTGAAAACATGGTCGGAAAATTTATAATTTTCAAAACCAGGAGGCTGTTTTACAAAAACTTCCTCCTTAATAAATCCATTTAAGAAAACACTTTTCACATCCATTTGAAATAGTTTAAAGTTTTGAAAATTAGCAAATGCAAAAGCATTCTGTTTTCCATAAAGAAATTCTCTTTATTTGTGTTTCTGGGAAAATTACAACTGTAGGAATCCTTAGAAGACGATCGCTTTATCCCTTGGACTATGCGAAGAAGAAAAGCTCTCAAAATTTTGACAGAAGATATCAATGTATCTGTACAATGAATGAGAAAAAGAACTCTATTTATAGAGTCAAAACAGTAACTGAAAAGATAACTACCTCACCACTGGTGCACTTGAAAAGTCACGCAGACTCTAAATACACGCAGGGTTAGTGAGTAGTTACTGGACGTGGCCCGTAACTGTTGGACACATGGCATCAGTACATGGGTCGTGTGCAAGTTAGGGCACGCGAGAGAGAGAGAGATCGGTGGCATGGCTGCCACGTACTCCAGTTGAAATAAAATCCACGCTGACTTGCTGAAGGCAAAAATCCACGCAGATTCGTTGACGCAGACTCGTTGAAGGCGAAATCCACGCAAGCTTTGAAGAAGAATACTTCAGAATTCACGCAGGCTTTAAGAAGAATAACTCAAAAGTCACGCAATGTTTTGAGGAAGGAGAAGGTTCAGAATCCACGCAGACCGCCAGCTGTCTTGATTTGGCACGCTTCGTCTGACACAAAATCTCTGACATTGATTATATTGTCAGCCGCATTAAATGAAGATAAGACCCAAAGTCACGCCAACTTGGTGAAGAGTGAGTTTTGTTAAGAAGATTTTGAAAATCACGCAAAAGACGGCTGTGATCTCTCGAGTTCTGTGCATACGTGGCATATGAGGAGACGTTTCTCGACTGTTGTGTTGTCAGTCATTATGATTCTGACGTATGGCTGAGCTGTCTCTGCGTGACTTCTAAAGGAGATGGCCAGGCAGCACTTAGCGTATCTTTTGTGCTGCTTCTCGGATCACTCTGCGTGACTTGTTCTGATCAACTCAGCGTGACTTCATTTTTGAGGCCTAAAACCCCCTTCAAAGTTTTCGAAAAAATATAAAATTTTTGAAATACTTTGAAATAGAGATGATAAAATGAAATCAGTCACGCTGAGATGACTTTAAAGAGATATTTATCCCTAAATGATTGGACTGTTGGGATTCTGTGCAGTTAGGATCCCGTATAAGCTCCTAAATCGAGACGAATCATGATGGGTCGTTTAGAATGAGCCTATAAATAAGCCATAGATTACTTATTTCCTTCTTTACTTGCTTTTGAAAGAGAGAACCCACAGAAGAGAACTTTATCTTCGCCGACGGACTCCTTCTTCCCCGACTTCTTCTTCTCCTTTCTCAGCCGAAATGGCTCCCAAGAAAGCTGATGCTCAGGCCAAGGGAAAGCCCCTGCAACTTCTTCGCGTGCCACTACTGACAGACTTCCTCGACAGGAAGTTCGCAAGCTCCTATGCATGTAAGTGATGGAAGAACATGAACTGTTGAAGACGAGTTTGATGAAGATGAACTCCACATAGAACTTTTTAGGATCTTAAAATAATAAACTTCAGAAATATATCCCCCCTTCTTAGGGCAAAGGATATTAATAAAGTATGCCTCCCTCTTTAGGGTCGACCATACTTCACATCTTCGTGTTTACGAAGCTAGTGTTCCACGCAAAAGGAGCATGACTCTCATGATTCTGTGTGACTTTTTACGTTGGCAGAAATGTCCATATTGAAATAGTCACGCAGCTTTCAGGATGACGCTACGTGATTTTTCACATGTTGACAGAGATATCTATGTTGAATTATTCACGCAGACTTCTGAGAGTCATCTACTGGATAGGTTAGTCTTCATCCTAATCTGTCTGGATTTTGCGTGAATAACTCACTCAGTATGTCATGGTAGTATATCCATATAGAGTCTATATTGACTTCGTCTTCTGCCATTTCTTGTAGTGAACATCCGAAGCGAAGAAGCAGATTTTGAAGGGTGCTTGAGTATCTCATTTAAGCATGATTTATCTCATGTAACATTCCCTCAATTTGATCTTCCTGAAGCAAGACTATCATTGTTGGCCAATCAAGACCACACAACCTTACTCTGCTTGATGAATGGACAACCTTTTCAGAGTCTGGATCTGGTATCCCACAAGAAACCAGCATTTTATTCGGAGATGCTATAGCACAAAAATCTCAGCCGAAGGGCATCAGGGAAAAGGTGTGTTTCTGCTTTGAGGGGGATGTGAAACAACCCATGTACTGGCTAAAGGTTTCCCGGGCTTGTCAATCATGAGACTTATGCATGCCAGCTATCCGAGAAAGATGTCTTGGTATTTGACTGAATATCAGCAGGCGAAAGCAAGCCGTATTATTTACAGGAAAGAGGGATTTTTCAGTGCCCCGGAGGATCATGTATCAGTGTTTCGGGGTCTGAAGCCTAGATGCATACCACCTGAAGACTCAGCCATATTAATGCCGTTTAGGATGCCCATTTTCATAAACGAATTATGTCCAACAAGAATGCATTCTATCCGACCGATTCGACGCCAAGGATGAATGGTCTAATGAATCAGGAGAATGTGAGATGGAAGACTTTAGTCACTGGGCTTTAGAGAATTTTGAAACTGAGCTGAAGAATATAAATCTCTATGATGCCGTCGTCAATTCATCCTACGGCTTCAAGCCTAACCCTTTTCTGTTCCTGGCTTTAGTTGAGAGATACAACTACAGGACGGGGACTTTTATGACTCCAAAAGGAGAGATGGGCTTCGCCCTTCACGAGATGGAATACATCTCACCTGCCTTCAGGTTCGCTACCGTATGAGGAGTATGTTCCTACGACAGAGGAACTGAACTTTCTGTCAGAGAAAAACCCGAGATGGTTCATCTATTTGAAGAGATGATGTGCCATTTTGGCACATGTACTCTATATTATAAGGGTTCCAAAGATGAAGCCGGTAACCACATACAGAAGTGGATGTCATACCTTTTCATGAATCTAAAAAGGATAAGAAGAAAATAAATGAGAAGAGGTGGTACCAGATTAGCAACTTAAGCCTCTTTCTGAAAGTGAAATCACTCATCTGCTGGAGAAATATGACAAAGATTTCACTATCACTGAAGACTGGTACGATTCAAAGCTGGAACCACTTTCAGCTTTGTGAGGCAGAGTAGCAAGAGTCTGTCGAGGAACGGTCATCTGGCCGGATTCCTATCCCTGTGGTTAAGAAGATTCATCATTCCTGGCTCCAGCTCCTTGGACAGAATACAGAGGTGTTATCTTTGCAGCGGTACGCCTTGTGTATGGTTACAGGCTGGACTTATTATCAGCGATGACCTGCAGACTAAATACAGGTCTTCAGAATTTTGTAACTCCATGCTGTCTACTTAGAGGCTGATGACTGAAAATTCCCAAGGATAGAGATGCCTTTCATTTTATATGGTTGGCTTCTCCTTCATCATGATGGTCTGATACCTCCAGTGGCAGGAGGGAATAGCAGTCTTTTTCTGGAGAGGTACTCTGGAGAGACGTTCTGGAAGGTTCACACCCTCCCAGAATGCAGAAATGTATTGAATAGGGCGTCACATTGGTCGATCCAATGCGTCCCTCCACCATCGGGCTATGAGAGTATGCCCTTAAATATGATGGACGGAGATAGGAAACCGACTAGATGATGTAGCCATCAATGGTTACAGAGGATCCGGCCTTCTCATCTAGTATATCGTCACGAAGAAATGGCATATCTGGAACCATATTTACCAAGCAGATTTGCCAGACAATTTGGGTATGACCAATTCCATGTTGGAATGCCACTACTTGTTTATCTGCTCGCGGAGGACTCATTGACGGAGCTCGAGCTTGGAGATATTTTGCAGCTAGAGATACAAAGGTCGTATTCTCTATGCCTAATCCTTTGTCTAGCTCGGGGCCAAAGATGCTTTATAGTATGCACGTTTCTATGTGTCGTCGAGCACTTTCAGACCGAGTTTCAATCTGAAGACCTTTGTTGCAGAGGATGATCCAGCTCCATCGAAGAGGTCAAAGAAGAAAATTGTTATTCAGCACTTTCCTTCAGAACCCGAAGATGAGACAACAGAAGTTGAGCCTCCTATGAATTATTCCAGGAAGAAATTTTTCTGATGAGGTCCTTCCTCCTATTTATATCTCTTTCTAAGAGGAAGAGAAGTGACGAATCGACCATCTCCAAGAGGAGTACTAAGTCTCCAACATCTAGGAAAAAGAAGAAAGGAGTCTCAGTGACTGCTACATCTTTAGGCGGTATCTCGGTTGATGAGGACGATGCCGCTGATAAAGACGAAGAACTGAGGAAGACGACGCTCCTTTGATAAGGAGGTCAAGAGGCAGATATGTCAAGAAGTCTGCCAGCAAAATTAGGGGTAACAAACTCTTAGAAACGATCATGAGTGGAGGAGTTTTGCCAGAAATCAGTGAAGCAGCTTCTACTGAGAAGACCGAATCTGATGATATTCACCTTGTAACAGCTTCAACTGAACAGACTGAAGTAGAGTCTGTTCAAGTTCAGGAAATAACTGCTCCGACCACAAGTGGAGTAGCTATTGAACCCTCGGAGACGAGGGTAATCCCATTTGAGCATGGGACAGAAGGTGTCATTCAAGCACTGGATGACCAGATTGATTACTCTGATGAAGCAACAGCTCCGGAAGAAACTACCAAACAATCAGAAGTTCCTGAAATTCAAGCTGAAGAAAACATTTCTTTGCCAGAGGCGAAGACGATGTGCCGGCGTCTGAGCTATCAGCTGCTGATGATCTGTTAAAGAATGTTTGTCAAGATATTCTTCGAACCGATATTCCAGAGACAACTGAACCGGCAGCCAATACTGAGCTTGCTATCGTCATTGTTCCAGAGACTCATGAAGATGTAAATATCATTGATTCTGAATCAGAAGCTCATCCTGAAGACGAAGAAGAAGAAGAAGCTGAAGGAGGAGAAGACTGGCATGCTGGCACCTCTATTCCTTATGATGAAGACAAAGTCAAGGGAAACAAAATGGAACTTAGCCTTGAACCTGCTCAATCACCGAACAACGCTCTAGCACCCAGTAATTCTGGAGCTGGAAGCAGCCATATAAAGCAGGTATCGATACAATCATGGACCGGTTGCGAGAGGAAGCAAAGCTCCCTCCACATACCGAGTATGAACCTCAGCCAGGTAGAACTTTATTTCACATTCTGTTTTCGCTCTTCTTTCTTTAAATGCTGATTACATTTTTTTTAACTGTAGGAACTGCTGCAGCAATGAGTTCGACTCATGCTCCGCTTATCCAGGCTGATGCCGATGAAGGGAATTCACACTTAACTTCTCCGATGGCACATACTTCTGTTCCGAGGATAGAGAATATTCAAGCTTCTTCTTATGATAACAGCGACTCCTGGATTTGAGACTGGGTTAACAAGAACTCTAGGAATGTATTCAGATATCATTTACTCATATCTAGATACATTTTCCAGACGTTTCTTGAAGGATGAAGCTATGCCATTTTCTGATCTTCGAACTATGGTTAAGTTCCCTCTCATGGCGCTGCATCATGCTGGTTGTGAATCTCAGTGCATTTTCTTCAAACATCTCCTGGATGAGTTAGAAGTAACTATCCGAAAGTACTGGGAGACTAAGAAGGAAGATCTTCAATCTTTAACTGCAACTGAAATTAGTCAACTAGAGCATGAAGCACATCCCAACAAGCAGCTCTTGAAGCATTCCTTGCCTCTTCTACTGAGAAATTAGTAGAAAAGGGTGAAGAAATATTAGCTATTCGTCAAAGAGTAGAGCTTCTGGAGAAGGATAAAGTGTCCAAGGCTGAAGAACTGAAAAATTGAAAGAGGAATTAGCTCGTCTTCAAGAGCGCATTACTGTCATGGAAGCAGATCAAGCTGAGGTTGCTACTACTTATATCTCTGAAGTTGAACACTATAAGACTCTTCGGAAGGAACGAGAACGGATACAGGCGGAACAGATTGAAGAAGTCAGCCGTCGCCAGTCTACCATCATTACTTTTGATGAACAGAATGTTTCAATTGTAGCAGCAGAACGAGTTAGAAAAACTCATGAAGAGAAACTGACTGCTGTTCTAGATCGTATTAGGGAGCTGATAACTCCAAATGAGTGAACTTCTTTTATTTTCACTTTCACTTGTATTTCATGTTTTGATTCTGGAATGAGAGTAAATGAAAATCTTGATCTGACTTTTGGTTTTGCTGTTTTGAAAATGATAGATTCATAGAAAATATGTTCAGAGGTAAATAATACATGACATATTTCAGTAGAATAGAATATACAAACGAACTTTGTAATTCTATCAAATGATATTAAACTAGAAATGATCTTAGTTTAATACTGATTGGAAAAAATAGAATTCAGACATAAAAATATCTTTAAATTCAATTTTTCATGATCTTTAGACTCGGAAATCAAAAGACTAGATGAATGAACGGGTTAACCGTTAGATTATAATGAACGGACGAACCGTCGGATAGATGAGCGGACGAACCGTCAGGTATTAATGAACGGTAAACCGTCAGATGAACGGATGAACCGTCAAATATGAATCATTTTTCAAAACAGTCAATAGAAACCATATTGGAAGACAGAAGGTTGCAATAGAAGTCACCGATACTCGTATCGGAATCCCAAGAAGTGGTACTAGAAGAATCAGATCTCTTATCTTCGTCAGACTCAGGATCTTCATGGATAATATTGATGAAAGGAGTAGGAGCAGTATAACCCAATCCGCATTTCGTCCTTCCATATTTCAAAGGAGGAATCCGGACAGGTTTTTTCTTCCTTTTCCATTATTGAGGCCAGTCCTGAAGTCATAGCCCATATTTTTGATGATGTCTCTAGATTGCTGACTATAACGACGTAGTTGTAATCTTCCAGTATCATCATTTTTGTCATCATCTTCAAGATCAGAAGGATTTTGAGGCCCTTTGTAGAAGAATATTGGAATGTCTCCTGGCTTTCTGCTGGGAACTAGAAAGTATGAAGATTGTACAGGTTCTAGAGATACATCTGTATGAACAGTCTGTACAACTCCTATGGTTATTGTGTTCAAGTCATCTAACAGATGAATAACTATGAACATAATTACACACATCAACGTACTGCAAAGGTGGAGACTTTTAAATGTAAAAGCAGCAATATTTATATTGGAGAAGGCTGAGCCTTAGAGATTTTAGCCAAGTCAATGACTAAGGGGGAGAAGAAGAAGAAGCTTTGTTTCGATTAAGATCGATAACAAATGGCTCAGAAGAGGTGAGCTCCCTTGAAGTTTGAGTAGGAAGAGTAGTCCGCCCTCCAACTGGAATTAGCAGAGTATCTTGTGAAGGTACAGGAACTGTAGTACGCCCACTGACAGGAATGATCAGTATATTTTGAATAGATGACTGAGGTAACGGAGAGATCCGTCCACTCACTGGAATGATGAAAGAATCTTCTCCAGAGGGTTTAGGAGATTGTTGCTGAGTAGTTCGACTTTTAACAGGGATTATTAAAGTCTCACTTTATGCATCTTCTTTCTCCATAGCTTGTATGATCCTTGTATACTCTTCTTTGTACATTCGGGAATCGTTGAAATAAGCTTCAACCCCATGGAAGGGATTTATTTCAGCAACTTCTTTTTGTACTCTTCCATTGTTATCAATGTATTTAAAACATTGATGAAGAGTAGAGGGCACCACATTATTTTCATGAAGAAAGGGCCTCCCCAGAAGAAGATTATAGGATCCCGCGATCTCGATCACATAGAAAGTGACTTTAGATCTGAAATCGCCTATCTGAATCTTCAGATGAATCTTTCCCAAGGCTCACTTCGGCTTTGATTGAATCCCAAGATAGTAGTAACCGTCTTGGAGAGCTTGTGAAGAGGGATTTTTAGTTCATCCAACAAACTTTTTGGCATTATGCTTATAGCAGACCCTGGGTCAATGAGGATACGATCTATCTTCATCGTATCAATATAACCAGTGTAGTAGAGAGGTCGGTCATGTCGATATCCTCCAGTAATATGTCGTCTTGTGTAAAGGTGATATTTGGGATAATCTCCAGTACACTGTTGCAATGTAAGCAAGTGGCAGGTTCCGCATCCGGCTTCTTCAATTGTGCAAGACAAGAGTCAGCTTGTAGAAGTGCTTCACTTAACGTCTCTCGAGTTTCTTTGGAAAGACGTAGAAGTTCAAAAGAGACATTCTAGCTGGAGTATTAGCAAGTTGAGCCAAAATGTCGAAGTTGTAAGGCTTCTGAAGTCCAAGAGGAGAAGACTTCTTGATTGGCTTATCAAACCGAGCCTGTTGTTTGCCTTTCTCCAGAGCCGTAGGCTTGGGAGGAACAGGTTCAGTGGATGATTCTTCTTCAGGAGGAATATTAGGAGCATCTTTAGCATCTGAAGGGATATCAGTAGGATCTTCAGGATTTTTAGAATAATCCTTTAGGTAAGGTTTCCCCGTTCGAGTAGCACTAACAAGTGCTTCTTCTTTGTCTTTTGGCTCTGTGTCAGAGGTAGACCCAAGAGAAGTCATATGACATGACTTGATCTTTCCAGCCTTCTTGGATTTTTGAGAAGAAATCTTTTGAGGAGAAGGCGATTCAAAATCTGCCACTAGATCAGGATGGATCCACATGATTTCTCCTGTTTCCAAAGTGATTGGCACTAATCCTTCAGACTGTGGAGGAGGAAGATTCACTATGTCAAGAGTTGCCTTGGGAATAGGAACAATCCCACTTTCAAGGAGTTGAGGAGGGAAATCTCCAAATTGCATAGAGACGACGTTGGAGGTGACGGTCTTCTCTTTTGGAGTAAGAGAGATAGCTCCAGATTTAATCATTTCTTGGATCTTTCCTTTCAATACATAACATGTACGAATTGTGTGACCCAGCATTCTGTGATATGGACAGTATTTAGGATGATCTGTCTTACCAACTTCATCAGGTTTCTTGATCTCTGGTAATTGTATTTTATTATCTTTCAGCAGACATTCAAAGATACCAAGGACATCGTCGTCATCAAAAGAATATTCTTCTCTGGGGCGAGGGTGTTCTTGATTGTTGAGTTGTAGAGGCAGGAGTTTGAACATTTGATGCATCTTCTCTGAAGATTAACTTCAAGAGTTTCTTTTCCTTTGCGAGCATTATTTTTATTGTTAGCACCTTGTCCTGTTTCTTTAGGAGTCATCTGCACTCCTAAACCTTTGAAGGTTTCAGCACTGATTTCTGCAGCTTTGGCACTGACTATGAAGGAAGGCCAATCTTGAAATTGAGTGGACCCTGTCCACATACTGATGATTGGCAACAAGTTTGATTTGCACATGTCAATGGTGACAGCATCAGGAGTTCCAAGAGGCATCTTCAGAGCTTCTCTTCGAAACCGTTCAATGTATTCCTCTGTAGATTCATTATTTTTCTGCTTGATTCTAATAAGAGCAGACATAGTCATGTCATTAAGCCCTTCATAGAACCTTTCAAGAAACATCTGTTTGAAACCAGCAAATGAAGTAATACTCCCATCTGGGAGACTTCTATACCATTCATAAGCCGTTCCCTTGAGACATCCAATAAATACCCGAGTAAGGAGGGCATCACTTGGTTGTAGTTGATCAGTCATCACTTCAAAGTGATTGATAAACTGACTTGGAGAAGTGGTTCCATCATAGAATGAGATAGTAGGAGGCTTGTATTTAGGAGGATATGATACTTGCTTCCATTCTATCGGATAAGGCTACTTGATGCCTAACCTTTGTAAACCATCCTTCTGTTTGAATGCCTCGAATTGAGTTTTGAGATTCTTCAATTCTTCAGAGACAACTCTCGAAGATTATGGAGTTATGGCTTGTAGAGAATAGTTGGGAGGAGGAACAGCATTGTAAGCACTACCCCCAGCTCCAGAGAGACTAGGATTTGGTTGAGCTGGTCCAGGAGTATTGGATTGTACTGCTGGAGGAACTTGTACTGGACTTATATCAGTATCAACTGGTATGGCATCTGATACAGTCTGTCGATTTTGCAACTGAGCTGTCATGAGTTCATACATCTACTTTATTGTGTTAGTCATAGACTTCATTTGCTGTTCCAAAGAAGCAATTCTTTGATCTTGAGGAGTCAAGGAAGAAGAAGGTTCATCAGTATTCCTATCAACCATGTAAGTTGTGACTGTATGAGGGATTATTGATGAACTAGTGGATGTTGTATGCTCTGAATCATTGCTTCGTGTATCAAAGTCAACTATAGGAGAATTACCCCCAGTAGGAAGAGGTGGGAAGTTAGATTCTCCAAGAAATTTAGAATCAATTTCAGGGATCAAATTTCTTTGACTAGAAGCCAGGACTCTTGCTCTGGTGTTTCTATATACTCCATCTGGACTATCAACTCTACCCCCGGTGTCCCGAGAAGTCATGTTGACAAAGGCAAACAAAGGCTCATCTTCATCAGGCATAGGTTCATACTGAATCCTATTAAAGATAGACTGTCGTTTATTTTGACATTTGTATTGCATTGTGACTCTTAGCTGGAAGTCACATTCATGATCACCATGGTCTTAAACTGTTGATTCACATCTGCACTGAATTATGACTCTTGGATAGAAGTCACATTCAGCATGTTCCTTTGATATAGAATTACTCCTTCTCTTCTGTTGAAGATATTCCCTTAAATCTGTTTGTGAAGATTGAGGAGTACACTTCCTGTTCTTGGGTCTTGATGGCTCTTGATTATACAAAGAGTGATTAATGTGAGCCACATAATTTCTGACATACTCTGCATCTGGATCTTTATCTTCATATCCAATTGGTATGGTTTCTTAACACCAGAAGTGCTGAGTTTTGTTCTTAAATCAGTGGAAGATAACACATTAATTTTGGAAACATAGAGTTTTTCCTTCCATTGATCTGGATATTTGCAGAGAAGGAAGAGTTAAACCACTCCCTTGATTAGGAGTTGGTAACAGACCCTCTTTACTGGACAGATTCTGTGCCCAATTGAAGAAATCAAAGAAGAAGACATTAAGGAATGTTTCTTCTTAGACTCATTCAGATTTTGAGACATAGAATGTCCAGAAGAAAGAGTAGTCAAAAGACCATCTCCTTTCCTTTGACTAACAAAAGTATCAGTCAAAGTTGTTCCTGAAGTAAAAACTACAGGAGTAGAAGAAACAACTAAAGAGTTATTCCTTTTCGAAGGGACTTTGTGTGGAAGACCACCCCCAGTTCTAGTAGAACTCGGTGAAGAAGAAGAGATAACTAAGGAGCTATTCTTCTCTGATGAAATACACGCTGAAACAGATTTGGCTAAAGAACCAGAGCTGTTAGCGTGACTTTTGATTTTAGAATTACACGCTGGAACAGATTTGGCTAAGGAGCCAGTACTGTCAGCGTGACTTTTGAATGTGGGATTGCACACTGGAACAGATTCGGCTAAGGAGCCAGTACTGTCAGCGTGACTTTTAGAGTTAAATTTGCACACTGGAACAGATTCGGCTAAGGAGCCAGTACTGTCAGCATGACTTTTAGAGTTGAATTTGTACGCTGGAACAGATTCGGCTAAGGAGCCAGTGCTGTCAGCGTGACTTTTAGTTACTGTCATCTTCGAGCGCACAAGAGTGTGCGTGCATGCAGTGGAGTTCTTGCCAGTGTTAGGAGTAGACACTGTGGCAGAGACTTCACCATTGACTGCCAACTGATTCTTAGGGACATAGATAGAGTGTCCCTTCGACTTGGCAGTGATGATGGAGGCTGGAGTGGGCTTGCCACCCTTAGCCCGCTGCATTTCTTCATAGGCGAGTTGATCGAATTTGATCGTCATCACCTTCTTCGTCGAGCCGATTGACGAAGTGTCGCATTGAGTTGTTACCATCTCAGAAGAGGAGATGGTTTTCCCCAGCAGAGTCGCCAATTTGTTTTCCATAAAGAAATTCTCTTTATTTGTTGTGTTTCTGGGAAAATTACAACTGTAGGAATCCGATCTAGAAGACGATCGCTTTATCCCTTGGACTATGCGAAGAAGAAAAGCTCTCAAAATTTTGACATTAGATATCAATGTATCTGTACAATGAATGAGAAAAAGAACTCTATTTATAGAGTCAAAATAGTAACTGAAAAGATAACTACCTCACCACTGGTGCACTTGAAAAGTCACGCAGACTCTAAATACACGCAGGGTTAGTGAGTAGTTACTGGACGTGGCCCGTAACTGTTGGACACATGGCATCAGTGCATGGGTCGTGTGCAAGTTACTGGGCACGCGAGAGAGAGAGATCGGTGGCATGGCTGCCACGTACTCCAGTTGAAATGAAATCCACGCTGACTTGCTGAAGGCAAAAATCCACGCAGATTCGTTGACGCAGACTCGTTGAAGGCGAAATCCACGCAAGCTTTGAAGAAGAATACTTCAGAATTCACGCAGGCTTTGAGAAGAATAACTCAAAAGTCACGCAATATTTTGAGGAAGGAGAAGGTTCAGAATCCACGCAGACCGCCATCTGTCTTGATTTGGCACGCTTCATCTGACACAAAATCTCTGACATTGATTATATTGTCAGCCGCATTAAATGAAGATAAGACCCAAAGTCACGCCAACTTGGTGAAGAGTGAGTCTTGTAAAGAAAGATTTCGAAAATCACGCAAAAGACGGCTGTGATCTCTCGAGTTCTGTGCATACGTGGCTTATGAGGAGACGTTTCTCGACTGTTGTGTTGTCAGTCATTATGATTCTGACGTATGGCTGAGCTGTCTCTGCGTGACTTCTAAAGGAGATGGCCAGGCAGCACTTAGCGTATCTTTTGTGCTGCTTCTCGGATCACTCTGCGTGACTTGTTCTGATCAACTCAGCGTGACTTCATTTTTGAGGCCTACACATTCGAATGGATTCAAGTCTTGCAACAGGAGCATACGTCTCATCGTAGTCGATACCCTCTTCTTGGTTGTATCCTTGGGCTACTAGACGAGCTTTGTCGCATGTAACTGAACCATCTTCATTAACTTTGTTGCAAAAAACCCATTTCGTACCAATAATCGAGTGATTAGCTGGCCTAGGAACGAGTTCCCAAACTTGGCTCCTCTCGAATTGGTTGCGTTCTTCTTGCATGGCAGAAATCCAAAATTTATCATTAAAAGCTTCTACAATGTTTTTTGGCTCAATTTGTGAAATGAAGGCAGTACTAGCAATGGAGTCTCTTAATGATGATCTATTACTTACTCCGCCTAAAACCTCACCTATAACCAAATTTTCTGGATGTGAGGGCTTGAAAGAAAATTTCTTTGGCAAGCCCTCCAGAGAATTGGTTTCAGTGGTGGTATTCTTTGGAGTAGAAGTTGATGGCTCAACATCATCATCAAGAGTAGCTGCTGCACTGCTATTCTCATCAAAAGTCATATTTGTAGACTCTTCCATAATTAGTGAGCGTTTGTTGAACACTCAATATCCCCTACTCTTGGCCGCATAGCCAAGAAATATACCATTGTCAGCTTTGGCATCAAATTTGCCTAAGTTGTCTTTGTTGTTAAGGATAAAACATCTACAACCGAAAACACAAACATATGAAACATTTGGAGTTCTTCCAAACCAAAGCTCATAGGGTATTTTTCGTAATAGGACGAATGAGCACCCTATTTAAAATATGGCATGCTGTACTGACAGCTTCAGTCCAAAAATATTTCGGAAGAGAAAATTTATTTAACATGACTCTAGCCATATCGCCAAGAGTCCTATTCTTCCGCTCCACAACACCATTTTGTTGAGGAATTCTTGGACAAGAAAACTCATGATTAAAACCATTTAAATCACAAAAACTTTCAAAATTAGTATTTTCGAATTCGCCTCCATGATCACTTCGGATTCGAGTAATCATGTAGCCTTTTTCGTTTTGAACCTTTTTAGCAAAAATTCTGAAAACATAAATGGTATCACTTTTATTTGTAAGAAAGAAAATCCAAGTAAATCTTGGAAAGTCATCTACTATAACAAAAGCGTAGAGTTTTTTACCGAGACTGGCTACTCTACTAGGACAAAATAAATCCATATGAAGTAATTGCAAGGGTCTAATAGTTCTTACAGATTTTATAGAATAAAATGAGGACTTGGTTGCCTTATTCAACTCACATTCGGCACATACAGTGTCCTTTTTGAATGTGTTGTCGGGCAAGCCTCTAACTAGCTTCTTAGTCGATAGCCTGGATATAGTATCCATATTGGCATGACCAAGACGCTGGTGCCATAATAATCTCTCATCCTTGTGAGTATGGAGACATCTTCCTGCACTGTTAGTATCTCTAGATAGATAAAAAAAATATAAATATTGTCCTCTCTTATCCCTTCAAAAGCGATGTCTCCTGTTGACCTATCATAAATATAGCATTTATTTTGTCCAAAGTTAATATCATATCTATGATCAGCAAGATGACTAATGCTGAGCAGGTTATGCTTTAACTCGGTCACTAGGCAGACATCCTTTATTACGAGAGAAGGAGGATGACCAATAGTACCATTACCTATAATATACCCTTTTAGGTTGTTGCTAAAGAATACATATCCTTCTCTCTTCAACGATAGTGATGCGAAAAGATTTGCGTCTCCCGTCATATGCCGCGAGCATCCACTATCGAGAATCCACTTACTCTTAGTTAAGGAGGAAAGGTCCACCTATATCAAGAGTAGGTGTGACCTTTGGTACCCAATTTCTTGAGGGTCCTGAAAAGTTAGTTTTTGGCAACCATGCATATATATTCTTATCTACTAATCTCCTAACTCTACATTGTGGTGAGATGTGTCCATGTAATCCACAATAGGTACATATAGCATTCCTATTTATGTTAGAAGCATGTTGATGATTTCTATATGAAGCATGGTAAGAGTGATGTGGAGTAGTAGCATGGTAAGAGTGACGTGGAGTAGTAGCATGGTAAGAGTGACATAGAGTGGCATGATGATGGCTATATATGGCAGCAGGATGATGATTATACCTATATGCAGTATGGTGGTGATTTTGTTTATGTGTAACATAGTGATGATTATATCTATGTGTAGCATGGTGGTTATGTGTCGTATTAGAATGATAGTTGTAAGAATAATTTCTACGTGCATGTGGTTTTTGTGATTTGTGGAAGTGAGTGTACATGTACGCATGTTTGCGTGTTACAGGTGGATGCCGTGTTTGACTAGTTTGAGTAGTATTGTGCCTTGTGTGTGTCTCATGTGGTTGGGTTTGAGGTTGAGCAACCTGTTTACCCAATCTAGTCTCTAATTTCTTAGAGGCAGCTTGTAGTTCACTAATCTTACCATTCAAACCATAAATCTTAGTAATAGAAATCTTGTGTCTATTCTTTTCATCTGCAAGCTCTGTGTTGAGTGCTGTGATTTCTTGTGTTTGTTTTTCAATACGTGCTTCGGTATCATGTAGGCTTAATTTAAGCTTAGATACCTCATTTATGACTTCCGTGGGTGAAGTGTCTCCAATATTATCAAGCAATGAAGAGATCCTTTGAATCTCGACTTCATAATTTTTGATCTTTTCCTTGGCGTGTTTATATTTACCGATGACTTTCTTGTGGTCATTAAGTAAATCATTGAATGCATCGCCAAGTTCATCAAAAGTGAAATCATCGAGAGTTTTGCTTATTACCTTGTCGGATGTTGCCATTAGGCATACATTGGCAGTGTCTTGAGGAGAGTCTTTTTCTTCCTCGGAGTTACTGGCTTCGCTTTCATGCGAAATACTTGTGTTGGCATATTTCCTTGAGGAAGTCTTCTTGTATGGCTTCTCATATCGGTTGCTCTTCTTTGCGAATGGACAGTCTTTTTGGACGTGTCATGTCTTCTTGCAACTGTAGCATGTTGGCTCTTCTTCGTCATTTTCTTGTGGTTCCTTCTTTCTTCGGTTGAAGCGAAGAAATTTCTTGAAGTTGCGGACAAGGAGAGCTTGATCATCACCTTCCGAGTTGTCATCATCCGTCTCTTCAGGGTCGGCCCTTCGTCGGTGATCTTAAAGGGCAATCTCCTTTGCCTTAGGAGCAGGCTCTTCGAAGTCTTTGAGGTCAAGCTCATGAGTCATCAGCTTTCCCATCAAAGTCTCCATAGACATAGTCGTGAGATCATTTCCTTCTATGATGGCTGTCACCTTGGGGTTCCAAATCTTTGGTAGTCCCCTAAGTATCTTGTGGATCTTCTCGTGATTTGTATATTGTTTGCCGAGAGAAGACAAGGGGTTGATGATGTCGAGGAATCTTGTAATCATTTGTGTGATCGTCTCATTTGGCTTCATCTTGAAAGCCTCATATTCTTGAGTGAGACGACTTATTTTTGACTCCTTGACTTGGGTAGTTCCTTCATGCGTTACCTCTAGAAGTCTCCATACTTCATGAGCGGTGGTGCATGTTGAGACCCTGTTGAACTCATTCCTGTCTATAGCACAAAATAAAATATTAATAGCTTTCGTGTCTAGACTCGCCTGTTTCTTCTCCTCGTCAGAATATTTGTCATGGGATTTCTCAACGAGATCACCATTGACAACTATCCTGGCGGGCTTTTTGTAACCATCAGTGACGATGGTCCACAGGTCAAAGTCTAGCGACTTGAGATAAAAACTCATCCTTGTTTTCCAATAGGTGTAGTTTGTTCCATCAAATAGGGGAGGCCTATGTGTGGACTGTCCTTCACCGTGATTAGAAAACATGGTTGAGTGGTTACCATGGATCAGCTCTAGGATGTTAGTCCTTGATAAGGGAACAGAGCTTTGATACCGATTGAAGATCAAGTTGGCAACTCTAGAGGGGGGTGAATAGAGTTTATATCTAAAATGATCAATTAAAAATAAACTCTCTTCACCAACTAAATAATCAGAGTAAAAATAAATGCGAAAATAAAGAGTAGAGAGCAAGCACAAATACAACAAGATTTTTTACCTGGTTTCTCTCGTGGAGGACTAGTCCAGGCCTGAGAACTCTAGCTCAGGATTGAAATCCACTATTTGTGAAATAGGGTTACAACTACGTGCCTTTTCACAGAAGAGCACGCCAAACTTCTTTCAATGATCGCTTTGGCGAAACTTGGACTTTTCCAAGTGGCTTACAACTTCTTGTACTTCAAACTTCTTGCTGAATCGTACCGAGCACCTTGGACGGTTGGAAAGTTTGAATGCTAAGTGGATGGGAAGGTAAGGCTCTTGAATATATAGGCTATGTAAGAGAAGAAGAAGAGAAGAGTGGATGGTTTCAAATGAGAGAAACCAAGGCCTATTTTTAGGGTTCGGGATAGGCAGAATTCGACCAGAATTCGGTATAAATAATTCAAATTTTTGGCCGTTGGACAACTAGCAGTGATCAATACCTAAAAATTAGCATCCTAATTTTTAGGGGACCGAGTTCGGCCCAAACTCTGTGTGAGGCAGAGTTCGGCCCGAACTCTGTCTACTATGGACAGAATGTTCTTTTGTGGGCTTTGGATAAATGGGTTTATTAGGATTTTGGCTAAGTCAACCTATAAAGCTATAGCTAGCCCAAAGTGCTCAGTATGATCCAACGTACATCATCCTATACTCAAGAATAATAAAAATACAGACTCCAGTATACAACAAAGTGGTATAACTCCAAACAGCTGTGAACTGGAACCAATGAGCTGAGTAGATTGATTTTGAGCTCGATGTGTCAAATTGGACTACGACAAATATTGTTTTATTAATTATCAAGATTACGTTGACTGTGATCCGGTTTGGGTCAACATTCTATGGGCACATAATAATGCTCACAGAAGTATATTGCCTTAGGCGCAAGCGCCCCGGCAGAAGAAGAGTCTGAGCGTCGCAAATTAACGTTTGAGACTTTTTTTGAAGCATGTCCTCAACCAGAATCGGGTCCTGAACTGCCGAGGACGCTGCCGCAGGAGGAGAGCTACTCGATGCAGCCCCCTTGCCCTTCGCGGATCTCTTGGCGACCTTGGGAGACATGGTTCTCAAAGAAAGAAGATGAAGAGTTTCTGAAAAATTCTAAGAGAAAGGAATAATGAGCTTTCTCTCTCCTTCAGGGCCTATTTATAGGCACAGGCCGCTTTCTATGGGCCCACTGGCTTTATGCGCCTATGCGCCCATTGCGCAGTATGCGCCCACAATGGCCTATGCGCCCACGTGAAGAACTAGTCCCTTGCACACTATGTGACTGCCACTTGCTAACGTGGACAACGTATGAAGGATGGACCGCTTTAAATTCTACCCCGATGAATCTGTCAGTTCAGATTTCGAGGACGATCTCAACAGTCGTATCTCTCTGACAGGCTGGCCAAACACTATGTGCCCAAAAAGAGAGCCGTGCTATGCGTCCATTGCCTCACGAGAAGACGATCCATGCTTCTTTCAAAGTATTTCGAACTCGTTCAAGTATCGAAAACTTTGTAGGGGGCTTGTAGAAGCATAAAAATTTTTTAGCAAAGAAGCCCCATGCGCCCAAGCCAGTAAAGCTCTATGCGCCCAACCAATGAAGCTCAATGCGCCCAGCCAGAGAAGCTCTATGTGCCCAGCCAGTGAAGCTCCATGCGCCCAGCCAGTGAAGCTCCATGCGCCCAAGACTAGCTTTTCCAAAAGGAGGGCGCATAGCCTGAGACATGGCTATGCGCCCAAGCCTGACTCAGTCAAAGCTATAATCAAAACGTGCACCGAAGCACACGGCCACGTCACTCTCTACGAGCAGTCGTGCACCGAAGCATGCGGCCACGTCAACACCACGACCAGCCCAAGATCTCGCAGCCTGCATGCGCCTACACTCTATGCGCCCAAGGCAGGACTATGTTCCCACATAAAAACCAGCATATTTTCTCATGTGGGCGCATAACATCATTCCAGCTCAAGAACGACTATAAAAGGGGGCCTCATCCCTCTTCAAAACACAGAACGGAGAGCATTTTTAAGAGCCAAATTGCTGCACTTCTTGCTAGTGAGCCGAGAGTTAGCAATTTTATTAGGTTTTCTTCCACTTTTGTAATCGGAGTGTCAACGGAGTAAAGGAGCAATTGTCGCTCGATCTCCATCGTCCTATTCTCTAGAATTCTTTTTTATACTCGAGGATCTGATCAGTACAGGATCTCTCAGGTGTACTCGATTTGTGGTGCCTTGCGCCAATAAAGAAAAGACAACGTTTTCTTCTTCTTTTTTGTGTGTGTCCACAAACGGCGGTCTTCTTGGGGGCCATGTCGTCAAGGAGATGGTCGAAGAAGAGGGTTGCAAGAGTTCAAAGTATTCTCTCAGAAGATTAAAGTGAAAGTAAAGAGTTACAGTCAATTAAACAAAGGTTATTTATAGCCTAAAGACAGAATCCTAACAGTCACCCTTAGTTGCGCATAAAAATTATAACAAATCGCAACAGACTGCAGGAGATAGGTGCAACTTGACTCGGTAATTGTCATGATTCAAAGTATTTCGAAGTTTTGTGACATTTCAAAATTCGAAAACTTTGAAGGGACTCTTGTAGAGCCTAAAAATCAAGTTGCGCCATGCTTTTACTACTCAGCAATCAAATTACGCCCTAAAAATTAAGTTGTGCCACTGCTCAAGTTGTGCCATATATCAGATTGCGCCCAATCATATTGCGTCTATGCCTACGTGGTGCCCGACAATAATTGCCATCATTTACTGACAACACTGACAACTGGCAGCAAAATAAACGAAGAAGCTCTTCGAATCACGTAAAGCGTGGCGCTCGAGATGATTTGTTATTATTTAATGACAGCTATTCTGCGCACTCTATGAGTTGCGCCTAGGCGCAACTTGAACAAACTCTCCTCATATACCCAAATGTTGCCACGTGCCTATGCACTGAGTTGCGCCTAGGCGCAACCTAATCAAGCGCGGTTTGACTCGTTGACTGAAGCTCGCGCAAGGTGATAAAGTTGAGGCAATTTATGTTCTAAAGCAGGATGATGTGGCACACATGCCACTAATCTCTCAAAACGTGTCCACTACTCTGTACATGACCATGCACCTCTCAATTATATGATGCCACGCATCTAAATACAGTTAGTACACGTTCGAGTAACTGAATGAAAGTTGGTGCAACCTGAAGTGGCGCAGTTCAACTCGCACACATCAGAATAACTTCTAAAACAGTTATTTATAGAACTCTATAAATAGAGTTTCCAATCATTATCAAGGGAGATCAGAGATCAAGAGTTCTTGCAAAAGTGCTGCTGCGTTCTACAGAGGCTCTAGTCTTCAAGTTCACATAGTCCAAGGGATAAAGCGATAGTCTTTTGATCGGATTTCTCAAGTTGTACTTCCTCAGAATTCATTATACTTTGTACGATTCTTTTTAAGTTTGGAATAAACTTTTTGTTTTTGCAAACATACTAAATTTTTTATAAATAAGAAGGCTATCAATGTAATCGGCGTGGTTGAGGTTTTTAGCCAACCTCTATATGTTGATTATGAGATTTCCATCTACATGTTTTTATATTTTTGTTTCTTTTTTCTGAAGCTACGGAACAACATGATGAAAATAAGAAAAAAATTAAAAAAAATTATGATATTTTATAGAACAAATAAGGTATATATATGATTTTTTAAACAAAATCTCTCAATCTCCCTCGTTAATCCTCAAGTTTAGAGGGTTAAAAATGCACAAAATTGGTTAAACAAACCCTCACTTAACCCCCATAACCCTCCCTCCTAAACACCCTCCCTCAAACTAAGCATGATTTTATTTTTCCCTCAATTAACTTTCCATCACTTAACTCTTTTTACCATCAATCCAAGCAGACCCTTAAGAATAGTTGGATATATTTTTCTTGCTCGGACAAACTTATTTTTTATTATTGTGTTATCCTTTTTCCTTTTTTAAGATTTGGTTCCTTTTTGTTTCAATATTTTCAGTTTTTTTCCTTTTTATCTTTTTTTCGTTTTATTTTGTAATTTTTTTCAAATTTTTTTCTCTTTCTCTTTTTTTCATTTTTCCTCGTTTTATGGGTATTTTATTTCATTTTAATTTTAATATTTTTTGTTTTTATTTTATTTTTTAGTTGAGTTTTAACAGTCAACCATTAGTCCAATAACCAAAAAATGAATATGTCTATTATGGAGGGACAAATACAAATATCCTAGCCAAACACTAATTATATCTATTATGGAGACCCATACACAAATATCCTAACTTATTTGAGACTCAAAATCTAAATATTTATTTTTTCTTTCTATGCATGAGTTCTGGAAAACAAAAAACTCTGTGTAATTTCAGAACTTGCACAAAGATCTCTCCCTCCTCTTTGGTCGGGCTAGTTTGCAGAAAAGAAAGGAAAGGGAAGAAAAATCAATTCTTTGTTTTTTTTTTCTTTGAAAAATTACAAGTTTCATAAAAAATAATTTGATATTTGAAATGTTCAAAAATACTGAGAGAAGAAGTAAATCCTTAGGCAATGTTTGGTTCTCGAATCAAGGTATTGGAAAAGAAAAGTTAGAAAAAGAAATTGATTTCCAAACGAAAATAGGGTCAAAAAATGGTTCCCCCCACTAACCCAAGGATTAACTTTCTCCCTCTAAGGCGTAGTTTGGTTCAGGGAAAGAAAAGGAAATCAATTCCTTGATGTTTTCTTTCTTTTGAAAAAATATAATTTTCATGTATTATCTCTGGTGTTTGAAAATGTCAAAGAAATTGGAGGGAAAAGTTAATATTTAAACGAAGAGAATGTAAATACTTAAATGTCGAAAACTAAATACTTGCATGGATGAGTGAACCATTTTTCACCCTATATTTTGAGCCACTTTCCTTTCTTTTTCAATTCCTTTGGCACCAAGGTCAACCCTGAGCTCATGGGGGCCCAAAGCGAGTTTTCGAAACTGGTCCCCCAAAAGACAAAATTTTAAAATAAGTCCCAATATATAATGTAAAAAATAATTATCTATATAACCAAGATTTAAATTAAGGACCTCGAGAGTGCAAGACTAATATATTAACCTCTACACCACAATTATTTTATGGTAACACTTACACCACAATGAATTTTATATAACTAATAATTTGTATCTTAATTTTGGGGCCCCAGTAAATATGGGGTCCGGAGCGAGTGCACTTGCTCAGGACCGACCCTGTTTGGAACCCAAACTTAGAAAAATAATAACTTTTCTTTCCCCCAATCCTATAAGCCCGCGAACCAAATGAGACATAAGAATTGACATTTCCTTTCAATTTTTTTGACATTTTCAAACATCAAAAAAAAAAAATTTGATTGGACTTTTCAAAGGATCCAATTTTCCAATTAGGATGAAAATAAATCCTTCGGCCCCTCTATTTCTTCCCCTCCTATTTTTATTTTCCCCCCTTTTTCTTTGGATCCAAGCACAAAAAAAATAATCATTTCTCTTTCATGTGGCCATGATTCTGTAAGGCAATCGTGGCCTTATGTACAATTTGAGAATTATTCGATTGGGCCAGTTGACATACAGTGGGACCGCATTGTCACTACAAACCAGCACAGAAGGGAGGCACTACGCTCACGTTTGGTTTAAGAAATCACGATCTGGAGAAAGAAAAGTTGTTCATTTTCTATGTTTAGATACATGAAAAAAGTGGAAGGAAAAAAAAAATGATATCCGAAGAGAGTGAAAATAGGAAAAAAAATGGTTCTCTTCACCCACTCAAGAATTTATTTTTCCATACTAAGAATTTACTTTACCTCTTAATTTTTTTGGACTTCTCAAATACCTGAAAGAAAAATAGATAGAAATAACAATTTTTCGAAGAAAAAAAAATTGACAAAAAATTGATTTCCTTTTCTTTCAATTTTGTAAACCAAACATGGCCGTACATGTTAGGATAGTACATATACGTGCATGCTTCATTCATATCGGGTCTTTCTTAATTAAATTTTTTTTTTCATTTGCTCTTATTTAATATTTTGATTTTTCTTCTTGTTGTGTTCTTGTAGTCAATAATTTATCCAATTATCTAACACGCATCCCTCATGGCGCATGGCTGGTGCATGCTTGATGTTTCTTCTTCGTAGCCTTATTCCATCTTTATAGGTGTCTGCCAGTACTCTTTCCACCAAAGCCACTCTGTACACTTCCTTTGACACAAACAACCTTTCCAGTCAACCTTGTCTGCAGCAAGGGCCCATGCCAACATAGTCTACAAGTACAACCATATGTTTATGCACTTCAACGAGACTTCCCTTCCTAATTTAATAGTTTAAATGAAGAATTAAAATCAAGACATGACCTGCCAAGCTTGTTGTCAATGAAGGTCCTCATTTATGAGAATATAGGCAATATAGGCTCAAATGTACCGGTGGTATTTTAAATTAGGACATAATAATATTGAAATATTCGATCCATTATTTTTTATATTAAAATAACATACGTTTCAATTAATGAGTATTACAGTACATGTCTTAACATTCGTCCAAATCTTTAACTAAAAGCTGACATGACATGCCAAGTCTTAACACTATGTGTACACGTGTGCAATCCATGTACACACAAATAAGATAGCCCCCTCTTCGGCTACGCTCTCCTCTCTCTGTGCCTCCTCCTCCTCTTCTACGTGCTGGCCAACACCGCCTCTCGATACTTCTACTCCTCCCGCGAGGGCCTCTCCCGCCTCCTCTCCCTCCCGCCCACCATAGTCGGTGTCACCCTGCTCCTCTCCCTCGGCAACGACGTGCCCGACATCTTCTCCGCGCTCGCCTCCTTAGTCGGCTTCGGCGCCGCCTCCGCTGGGGACATCGGGCTCAACAGCTTCCTCTGCGGGGCCTTCTTCGTCTCCACCGTCATGTCACCGTCATCGGCCTGTTGGTCGGCCCGTCGTTGGTGGAGATTGGCCGGGCAGGCTTTGTCCACGATGTCTACTTCTTCCTCCTTGTACTCTGCCTCCTCCTCGGGGTGCTGCTCGCCGGCGAGATCAGCGTGCTGGGCTCCGTCATCTTCTTCTCCCTCTACACGGTATACTTGCCGAGGCGACTGACCATTCTGGACGTCTCCGAGGAGGGGTGGTCGAAGCCGTATGCGGCCGCTCCTAGCATCCCTATGGAACACCAGGGAAGCCGCCGACGTCGTTGTCGACCCAGACGTGGATGATGTTGGGTTTGTAGCCTTTTGTTTTGGTTTTTAGTCCCACATCGGCTAGAAAGGAATGTGTATCTCCACATATATGAGTCTTTTCTCTTTATGGAGATGCACATGTAGTGCACATGGGTGTGTGCCATGTGGGATTAATTATTAATGGTATAAAGGCTTAATCAACAATTAAGAAGCTGTAAGCTTTTTGCTCTTGGAAATTTATTTTCATGGAGCTAAGCTCCGTAGGAGCTTAGCGACTCGGACTCGGACTCGGACTCGGACTCGGGCTCGGGCTCGGGCTCGGACTCGGACTCGGGCTCGGGCTCGGACTCATGAGGCGTAATGTGGCGTTTTGTTGGCGCACTTTGCACTACGCATAAGTAACGCTAATACGCGTATACACAGCATACGGTTGCATACGGCTGCATACGGCAGCGTAAGGCAGCGTAAGGCAGCGTAAGGCAGCATATGGCAGCGTACGCAGCGAACTCGTGAACCCGCGTATCCGCGTATGTGCGTATGGTTGGCTGCATATTAGAGCGGAAACGGTTGCAGCAGTTGCTGCACGTTCAGGAGTGGTTCTGCCACTACCCTGAAGTTCAAGCAACTGCTTGGCAACCGCCCCGTGGGCTATATATGCAGGTTCTCTCCTCTCTCTGAGGGTAGTAGTAATCAGAATTCCAGGGAGAAAAACTCTAAGTGTTCTTTAACACAACAGAGTAGTGAGCGTGTTCTTTAACACAAACACTAGTACTTTTTAGTACGCGTGGGTTATGTTACTTCAAACAGAGAGAGAAGAGTAGAGCCATTGCTAGAGGAGTTCGCCGTCTTCCGAGGAGTCAGAAGAGCAGGAGTGTTCCAAGGTTTCTGTCAACCTTGCTTGTTCCTGGAAGCTGTTCGCAGAGGACGAATAAAGCTTTGAGCAACGGTGATAATTCACCCCAGCATTTCCATCTCTCGCCTGTCATCCTTCTGTTGCCTTTAGCAGTTCTGTCAGTAACTTCTTTTTAGAAGGAACTACTGCCAGTTTGCTACGATCACGAAAATCTCTTTAGATTATTCGTGTATTACGATATCTTTTTAGATCTCGTAATTTGCAGAATTCTTCTGGATCTCTGTTGCAAAACCTTCTTTAAGGAATTGCATTTGAAACGTTGTCTTTACAACTGTTTCAGTTTTTGTATTTTCCATCGAATAGCGTGCCCCGGCGTTCCCGGCAATAACAATCTTAAAGCTTTATTGCTACGATGGAAAATATTAATGCTTCACTCCTAAACACTGACTTCTGTAAGTTAGAGAAGTTTGATGGAGAGCATTATCAAGTCTGGAAGAGGACAGTTTATCTCACTCTTCAACTCAGAGACATGGATCACGTGCTTCTTGAAGAGGAACCTACCGTTCCAAATACTGGGTCTGCTGCCGCAATCTCTGCGGCTACTAAACTTCAGGCCAAGTGGAGAAGGAAGAATAGCATTTGTAGGTTGCTTATCCTGAATGCTATGGAGGATTCCCTAGCAGAATCCTATTCTAAGAAGAATGTCGCTAGAGACATATGGGAGTCTCTAGAAAAACTCTACGAAGAAGGCAAGAACCGCAGTAAAATATTTGTGGTTGAAAAATATCACAAGTGGTTCTTTGAGGACGAAAAGTCTATGCTGCCGCAGGTAAAGGAATTCCTGAAACTGCGACAGAAGCTGGAAGACGAGGCGATGCCCCTCCCCGACAAGTTTGTTGTTGGAGGGATTGTCTCAAAGCTCCCCGCTAGGTGGAGCAAGTTCTATGCAAACATGCATAGAAAGAAGTTGGAAATCACCCTTGAAGATCTCCTACAGGAAATCTATGTTGAGGACCAGATGCGGGCTCAACTGAAGGTGGACACACTGTCTAAGCAATTGGCTAACGCCAATCTGGTTCAGACCAAAGAACCAAAGGGAAAGCAGGCAGCTTTCCACAGCAAGAAGAAGAACCCTGACAATCTAAAAGTCAAGGGAACTTCTATCAAGAAAAAGAAGCCAAAGTCAGAAATGCCTTGCTTCAAGTATGGCAAGAAGGGCCACTTTAAGAATGAGTGCAAAGCAAAAACCAAGCAATCAGAGCAAGGAGAGGCTAGTAAGGTATCTATGTTCACTGACATTGTTGCTATGATTGCACAGGTTGATGCGATAAGGACTGATTCTGAATGGTGGGTAGACACTGGAGCCTCCTGCCATGTCTGCTCCAGTAAGGAGTGGTTCACCACCTACACCCCTACTTCTGAAGTGGTTATGATGGCGAACCAAGCACAAGCTGAAGTGCTCGGGATCGGGACGGTGGTGTTGAAGCTGACTTCGGAGAAGTCTCTGACGCTTCAAGGCGTAAAGCACGTACCTGCTATCGCCAAGAACCTGGTCTCGGGAGGCCTACTCTGCAATACAGGCCTCAGGATGGACATCAATGCTGGCCAGATGGTGATGTCTATCAAGGAAACATATTTCGGAAAAGCTTTTTATACCGAAGGAATGTTCAAGATTCAGCTTGTAAATCAGTCCAATGTAATTAATGTAATTAATGAAGTCACTCATTCTGCTTATACTCTTGAGTTGTGGCATAATAGGCTAGGATATGTTCATTGTAAACGAATAAACAGAATGTCTAGTCTAGGACTTATCTCCAAATGGGGGGGTAAGGTAGAGAAATGTGAAGTTTGTGCTCAAACGAAGATCACAAGGAAACCCTTTCCTCGGGTTAATCGAAGTACAGATCTTCTGGAGTTGGTTCACTCCGATATCTGTGACTTCAAACAGTTCTCTACAAAGGCCGGGATGAAGTATTTCATAACCTTCATCGATGACTTCTCAAAGTATGCGTTCGTCTACTTGCTGAAGGCTAAAGACGAAGCATTCGAGAAGTTCAAGGAGTTCAGAGCCGAAGCTGAGCGGCAGACTGGACAACAACTCAAAAGGATAAGAAGTGATCGAGGTGGAGAGTACAGGTCTCATGAATTCGCATCGTTCTGTAAGGAACATGGAATTGTCAATAAGATTACGGCTCCGTACTCTCCTCAATCAAACGGAGTAGCTGAGAGGAAGAACAGGACGTTGACAGAAATGATAAATTCAATGTTGTTGACTGCTGGCCTTCCTAAGTGCTACTAGGGAGAAGCTGCATTGACGGCCACTTTTATTCTAAATAGAGTGCCTCATACAACTTCAGACGTTACTCCTCATAAACTCTGGTTCAAGGTCAGACCTAACTTGAATGTCATTCGAGTGTGGGGGTGTCTGGCGTATGTCAAGCTTCCAGATCTAAAGATTCAGAAGCTTGGGACAAGGACTACAAAGACGATCTTCTTGGGGTATGCCGAGAAGAGTGATGCTCGGAGATTTCTTGATATTGAGTCAAATCATATCATTGAATCTCGCGATGCAGAATATTTTGAAGACAAGTTTGCAAGGCACAAGAATATTGTTCTTTCGGATGTTCCGGAGAATAATGAGGGTACACAAGAGACTGAAGTCTTCAATGAAGATGTGGTCCAAGAAGATGTTGTTGTTGATACAACGGTTGAACCAGAACAAGCTGAGCCGTCAGCTAAGCGTGTGAGGAGGCCGAAGGACTTCGAAAGTGACTTTGTCACCGATCATGTGGAAGTAGATTCGCTTACCTATGATGAGGCGATGAAGACCAGAGATGCAGTTTTCTGGAAGGAGGCGATTGACAATGAGATTGATTCCATCATCTCAAATAACACTTGGGTTTTGGTTGATCTTTCTGAAGGAGCAAAACCCATCGGATGCAAATGGATCTTCAAGAAGAAGATGAAAGTAGACAAAACTATTGACAAGTTCAAGGCTAGGTTGGTAGCCAAGGAGTTTTCTCAGAAGCAGGGGATTGACTATTTTGACACGTATGCTCCAGTAGCCCGGATGACCACCATCAGAATGTTGATTGCTCTCACAGCAATACATAAAATGGTGATACATCAGATGGATGTGAATACGGCTTTCCTAAATGGCGAGCTAACTGAAGAGATTTACATACAACAGCCAGAGGGATTTGTCATCAGGGGTCTTAAAGACAAAGTCTGCAAGTTGGTAAAATCTTTGTACGGTCTTAAACAGGCTCCCAAGATGTGGCATGAGAAATTTGACAAAGTTATAAGGTCAAATGGCTATATGGTCAGCGATACGGACAAGTGTGTTTACATAAAATTCGCTGATGGAAGAGGTGTGATCGTTTGTCTGTACATGGACGACATGCTTGTCCTAGGTACGGATGTTAGCTGTGTCACGGAGACAAAGAAATTCATCTCAAACAAGTTCAGTATGAAGGACTTGGAGAAAACTGATGTGATCTTAGGGATCAAGATCATCCGGACAGACACTGGACTAGCGCTATCACAGTCTCATTATATTGAGAAAATGATCACTCGTTATGGGTATCGGGATCTTCCAGGGATCGATACGCCGTACAGGTGTGATCTGAAGCTGAAGCCTAATTCAAGGGAAAGCATCAGGCAGTTGGAGTATGCAAGCGTAATGGGAAGTTTGATGTATGCTACCACTGCCATAAGGGCTGACATAGCTTTCGCCGTAGGAATGTTGAGTCGTTTCACGAGCAACCCAGGTGCTGAACACTGGAAAGCTGTGAAACGGGTTATGAGATATCTCAAGAAGACTCAGACATATGCACTGTACTACAACGGAGATCCGTTGGTAGTGGAAGGCTTCAGTGATGCCAGTTGGTGCTCAGAGGTGGAGAGCGAGAGGTCCACAGGTGGATATATTTTCACAATGGGTGGAGCTGCTATATCGTGGAAGTCGAAGAAGCAGACTATGCTCTCACGGTCATCCATAGAATCTGAGTTCTTTGTACTAGATACCGCAGCCGAGGAAGCAGAATAGCTTCGGGAGCTCTTGTATGATCTTCCATTGGTTGGAGCACAAATATCGGCGATACCGATATACTGCGACAACCAGGCGACTGCGACGGTGGCATCAAATGACCTTTTCAACGGGAAGAAGAGGACTGTGCGGTTGAAGCACAGGACAGTACACGATCTTATTAAGAGAGGTGTTATTGCAGTGATTGATGTTCGGAGTCAGGAGAACCTGGCGGATCCGTTCACCAAGGGCCTCAAGCGCCAGCTGTTACACAGCTTGTAAAATGGGCTTGAAGGCATTCTGATATTGGATTTTTGTATTCCTACCATAAAATTTTATGCTAATAGTTCAAAGATTTATCTACTAGGCATCTAGCTTTTGGTTCAAGGGAGGACCACTAATCGAAAGAATATCAGGAACGGTGGGTACATGTTCTATTGGGCATAGAAAGATTACGGATCTATAACCACTGTTGTCTACTATTGTTTTCTGCGAAAAACGGTTCCTGTGGGAAGGTTGGCTTAATTGTCTTAATGAGTTCTCAGGCAGAGTGAATGTCTGGAGTGCTTTACAGGAAGCACGGTAGAGTAGCACTACAAGGAGTAAAACTCCATGCTACAGTGGGGTGACTCCACAATGAGGTTCCTATATGTGGGGTGCTACCCAGGAATAGGATAAAGCCTCGGTTTTGCAGGCCAGGCCACAGCGGCGTAGCACCGCAAATAGGCAGTTAGCCTAATGCTGTATATTAAATATAAAGAGGGGTGTAGTCAGCACTACAAAGAGGAGAAGTTCCTCATGTTACAGTGGCACGACACCACCATGAGGTACCCGGTTAGGGATAAAGGCTCGACCTTGCAAGCCATGTCGTTGCGGCATAACACCGCAAAGGAGCCTAAGGCTTCATGCTGGGTAGTTTGGCACTACAAAGAGGCGGTTGCCTCATGCTACTGTAGTATGACACTACGATGAGGTTCCCGGTACGGGATAAGGCCTCGGCTTTAAGCCATGTCATAGCGGCGTAGCACCGCAAGGGAAGCGCAAAGCGCTTCATGCCATGTCTCTTTATAATGAACTCACCTATAGTGTATGACAGAGATATCAGGTCGTCTCTTGAGGGTAAACTTGTAGACACCCAAAATTATACACTGAAACCAGGCTGGCACAGGGCCTTTAATGTGTAGCCAGAGGCACATGTAACTACATTATGTGAGTGGGGAGAATTTCAGCTATGATGCAGAATTCAAGGTTTAGTCCATTCTTGTATTTGTAGTCTGTTGTTTGACTCACGTGAGAAGATTCAAGTCTTAAGTGGCATCTATCCTAAAAGCATAATGGACAGTTACTGTGGGGAACACTCGTACTCATATATATAGAGATATGTGGGGGATTGTTGGGTTTGTAGCCTTTTGTTTTGGTTTTTAGTCCCACATCGGCTAGAAAGGAATGTGTATCTCCACATATATGAGTCTTTTCTCTTTATGGAGATGCACATGTAGTGCACATGGGTGTGTGCCATGTGGGATTAATTATTAATGGTATAAATGCTTAATCAACAATTAAGAAGCTGTAAGCTTTTTGCTCTTGGAAATTTATTTCCATGGAGCTAAGCTCCGTAGGAGCTTAGCGACTCGGACTCGGACTCGGACTTGGACTCGGACTCGGGCTCGGGCTCGGACTCGGACTCGGGCTCGGGCTCATGAGGCATAATGTGGCATTTTGTTGGCGCACTTTGCACTTAGCATGTCAGCTTCGTCACAAAGTACGCATAAGTAACGCTAATACGCGTATACACAGCATACGGTTGCATACGGCTGCATACGGCAGCGTAAGGCAGCGTAAGGCAGCGTATGGTAGCATATGGCAGCGTACGCAGCGAACCCGTGAACCCGCGTATCCGCGTATGTGCGTATGGTTGGCTGCATATTAGAGCGGGAACGGTTGCAGCAGTTGCTGCACGTTCAGGAGTGGTTCTGCCACTACCCTGAAGTTCAGGCAACTGCTTGGCAACCGCCCCGTGGACTATATATGCAGGTTCACTCCTCTCTCTGAGGGTAGTAGTAATCAGAATTCCAGGGAGAAAAACTCTAAGTGTTCTTTAACACAACAGAGTAGTGAGCGTGTTCTTTAACACAAACACTAGTACTTTTTAGTACGCGTGGGTTCTGTTACTTCAAACAGAGAGAGAAGAGTAGAGCCATTGCCAGAGGAGTTCGCCGTCTTCCGAGGAGTCAGAAGAGCAGGAGTGTTCCAAGGTTTTCCGTCAACCTTGCTGGTTCCTGGAAGCTGTTCGCAGAGGACGAATAAAGCTTTGAGCAACGGTGATAATTCACCCCAGCATTTCCATCTCTCGCCTGTCATCCTTCTGTTGCCTTTAGCAGTTCTGTCAGTATCTTCTTTGTAGAAGGCACTACTGTCAGTTTGCTACGATCACGAAAATCTCTTTAGATTATTCGTGTATTACGATATCTTTTTAGATCTCGTAATTTGCAGAATCCTTCTGGATCTCTGTTGCAAAACCTTCTTTAAGGAATTGCATTTAAAACGTTGTCTTTACAACTGTTTCATTTTCTGTATTTTCCATCGAATAGCGTGTCCCGGCGTTCCCGACAATAACAGATGAGAGCTTCACGGTTTGCGTCATCGCGGGCCTCGCGATGGGCACGGCCACGCTCGAGACCACCTGCGGCTCCAGGCCTCCCAGGAGATTCCTGCTCCCGTGGCTCGCCGACGACTTCCTGATGAACGTGGTGTGGATGTACGTCATAGCCAGGGAGCTCGTCTCCCTGCTGGTCTCAGCCGGGCACGTGCTCGACGTCAGCCCGTCGGTGCTGGGGGCGACGGTGCTGGCCTGGGGGAACTCGGTCAGGGACCTGGCCGCTAACGTGGATTACACACGTATACACATAGTATTAAGACTTTGAGTTATTTTAAACGTATGTTATTTTAATGTTAAGGCAGATACTGTAATACTCATTAATTGAAACGTATGTTATTTTATTGTAAGAAATAATTGGTTGTGTAATTCAGTGTTAATATGTCTTAAGTTGGAGTACCACCAGTGCATTTGAGCCGAGAATATATGAGCAACTTGTTGGGTGTTATATCACAAACAATAGTGGACCGTGGTCTAATATACCTCTCTTACCAAGAGGTGAGAATTATCCAGAAGAAGAAAACACAATTTACATGAGAGTTTAGAAAAGTAAATATATAAGTTCCAAGGAAGATTTGTGTTTTTATCCAACGAGAAACTTTAAACATATTCGTCCAAACAAATAAAAATACAAGAAGAATACAAAATAATATAATTTGCTGGAGTGGTTAAGACACCATTGCTCAAAGTGATTCGACCATGTATGCCAATCACCTTTAGTACCAACAATTTTAGAAAGTATTGGAACGCACGCCTGTTGATGCGGCACAATATATGCGGTGTGGATGTACCTCAACTTCTTGTAGAATCTTCTGACACTTTCTCAAGTAACATGTACAAAATTAGGTCATGGTTAGAAAGAATTGAAAGTGTTTTTTTTTCCTTTGATGATCTTTCCATTGTGATGATTCTTCACTTATATTTCAGATTCATTCATTTGTCAGTTTTGGACGTGAATAAGCTATAATTTAGAATTAAACAATAAATCTTTAACTGTAGTGCTATAAGTCCAACGATAAGTCCAGGTATAGCCCTTGGAATCTGATCAGACAACCAGTCGAAACAACCAATCATTCGGTTCTTGCATAACCGTGAACCCTCACGACTTGCCATGTAACCGACCACGTACAACTAACGTTGACGTGCTAAGTGCCAAGTGCACTAACAATGCGTCACTTTGTACCATTGTCATGCCCTAATACCTGAATAAGGAGAACATGAGGTATGAATCAATCGACTACGTACTACAATATATGATAGTATCCCACAATACGATCACAACTGTACCTAGATAAGGGGCATATACTAAAGTACAAGTTTATTATATTCTCACAAAATATACAATGTCGCAATCGGTCAAAAAACAAATATTAATATAGAACATATAAGAGCAGTAAGGCATCTCCGACACTATCAAAATGATCATGAAACTATCTCTACAAAATGAAAACTGGTACAGTATCAAGTCATACATGATAACATCGATCGTCAGTACTTTGAATATAGATACAATCATGCTGCCAAAATCGACGGGGAGCAGGCTCCTATTAATATATGGGCTAAATAGGTGTCTGATGGTTAAATGCATCAAAATAAAACCATAAGTTGTGAAGAAGGAACCCACTCAAGCCCTTCGACAATCATCCCTTGATAAGCACCATCAGACTGGAAAGATGGTAGATCCTCAGGATCTACTATTAGATCAGTTCAAATAAACCCAGAGGGAAAAACCTCTAATAGCAAGTACCATAAGAAAGCACAAATAAATAATACAAAAAATCAAATAGTAGCAATACATAGAAACATGTATCGTAGCTTGGACATCGAGGCGGCAATCCACCCAATATCAAATAAGGCCAATATGGGTAGTACTACGCTGAGATAATGTACATTTCCAAGACTACTGACAGTAATATAGTACACAATCAATGGTTTTAGTAGATCTGTCAAATATTTCCTATAGGTTGTGATGTTAATATATAGGTTGTCCCACGAATGTAGTATAATGATTCATCAATCAAGCGATGTCGAAATGGGACTAGTACGATATGTATATGTAACGTCACAGTCCCAAATAGGTAGGACAAGGAGATCGTATACATGCCAGCTACGTATCGAGAGGACTTCAGCCTAATTCGAATACGTATAAGCTGTCTTGGTGTTCATAATTCTATCTAACAAACAACGAAAAATATATCTATCTCAATCCACATAGTAAGTAAATCAAGAATGAACAATATTTGTCATGGTCTACAGTCCAATAACATATATGTTCGATTAGACTCGAAGGACGACATGGGTCTATAAAACTAAGCTAAGCGCAGAGTGTAAATACTAAGTAAAATTTGAACACTCGATAAATATCTGAATCAGATATAACATTCCCTTCATGATCAGCGGACTATCTCTGTATGAGCAACTACCTGGAGAGATCACCAAGTCCTTAGGAACATAGCAAGGTACAGAAAATATATCAATGTAACAGTAAAAATAAATGAACAAAGGGTATCTTGTAACCAATATAAGTGATATGCATGTCAGAACGTCTCAAAATGTCAGACTTTTGCCACTGAAGCTCAGCAGCACCTCAATAGTCTATGGCCCCCAACATCGTGTCGTAGAACCAAGGGCAAACTAGAATAGCAATGTCAAAACTCTGTAATAGAGATAATGACACAGTAGAAACATGCCAACTAGAAAAGAGTCTGATATGGTAGTCAAGTTCTCTCCACCCCATGTCTAGAATCTAGTAAGTCAAGTCAAGTCGAGTACACAAACCATAAGTACAAGTAACCAAAAAGTAACCTAAAACAGAGTCCAACCTACGAATATTCGTGTAAGACTCCGTAAAATAAATTGTACGAGTGTCCTGTGGTATATAGTGTCAACGAACATGAATAGGATATATTGCAATGCCTAAGGATGATACCCGTTGTCAATATACCGACATCAAACCCGAGTGACCCTCGGACGCTACGTACCAACTGATCATACATCCATAATGTCTACAACAAGAAATGCAACAATAAAGAAAATAATAATAATAAATTGAAACATTGGAAAAGTACACTTGCCTGGAGGTGTTTATCATAAAAAAAGCTAAAAACTTTTTTGTTTCAAACTTGAAAAAATAGTACAAAAGAGATCCTAAATCGAAAATCTAAGTACAGTTTATTATGGAAAAGTGTGACGATGGAGATCGAGCACTACAGCGGCTCCATTACTTCGTTGATGATCTAACGAGAAAATAAACTTGCTCTCACTGTCTGAATTCCTGTGAGTGATAATTTGGGTTGCCAATCAAGAAGCAGTCAAAGGATTTTTCGAAGACCCTTAATGAAGGAAAACTACTGCTATTTATAGGCACGCACATGTACGACATGCACATGGGTATTAGCGCACAGGAGCGCTATGCGTACGAGATTTCAGAAGAATCTGTTGTAACCGTACTGTGGGGGCTGTTGCTGAGCTGACACATGACAGTTGTTGGAATTTCATTTTTACTGAGGTCTCGGGCAGCTGGCATCACTCATAATTAGTAACATATGGTGTGCACATACTGCTCAAAGATCTTGTTTAGGTTAAACAAACTGGGTTTTATTTTTATCGAAGGAGATATGGCTTGAACAAACTAGATCTGATTGTATCTGAAAAAATACGACTTTTTGAACAAACTAGATCTGATTACACCTGAAGAGATATGACATTTAAACAAATTTGATCTGATTGTATCTGAAGAGATACGACTATGTAAAATCCCTATTTTAATTATTTTTTATTATTTGATTAGACTTAAAATGAATTTATACAATTTATGATTTTTTTTATGACCCGGTTTGGCCAATTCAGTCCGAACAGGGCCTGAACAAAATTTAAGCCCATTTGAGCATGTGGGGTGACCAAGATGGCCATGTAGGAATATTTCATGTGTGTACAAATATTTTTAAATAATTTTGAGACTTGTTGAATATTTATTGACTTTTGGTACAAAATTTATATTTTATTAATAAAATAATATTTTACAAGATGGTATAATTTTCTGGACCCATACATGGGTGAGCGGTAAGGTTCACTCATTGGATCAATTTTTATTAATTTATTATTATTAAAATTATTTTGTGGAGGTTTAATATATATGTTTTCCTATTCAAATATTATTATTACTTTGAGTGTATTTATTTAGAATTGAATTTATGTAGATATGTTTAAATTTATATTCAATATTTGGTTAGATAATATTTAAATTGTTATTTGGATTTTAAATAGATTTTTGGTATATTTCTAGATATATACATATATAGATATAAATATTTATATTTAAAAAGATTTTGAAAAGATTAAGAAAAAAAAATATAAAACCCATGAGGTGGTCGGCCCCACCCGACCACCCCAAGAAAAGAAACAGCGGCAGCAGCACCATGTAGGTGTACGCCCCCCTTTGTATAAGAAGCAGGACATATTGTAAAGCGGCCGACCCCCCTTTACTCAAGCACAGTAGCTTGGCCGACCCTCTCCTCCCATATGTATATTAATACACATAGTTATATATATATATAGAAAACCCTAATTTTCTTCCTCCAAATTTCCTTCCACCTCTTTCCTCTCCTCCTTCCTCCTACCCTCTCCTCGGCCTGCTGTCCGCGAGCACAGCAACACCCCGCGACAGCGGCGACGGAAACGACGACGACGACAACAACAAAAACAGATTCCCACTTTAAGGTAATCCACTTCTCCGTACGATTTCTCTCTCAATTCTTGTTCGTTTTTAGATCCGTAACTTTATGTAGAAAGCCCACATGACCCCCTTCGAGATCTCCCAGGTGGATTTCGACATGGCCATCCATCTTGCTCGAAAAATCCAGACGAAGTTGGAGAAAAACCCACTTTTCTGAATATTAAAAACTGTCATAAAATACCAACTTGTCGGCCACTTTTCTTGCTGTCCATTAAGATTTCGTAAAAACTAATTGAAGGCAGTCAAAGACAACCTAACCGAGATTGTAACGCACCTTTTGGATTCACTTTTCATCTAGTATGTAGAAAGTTACACGTTGTTAAAGTTTTCCGAAAAAACTGTAAATTCTGTTTTCAAAAAGTAGAGAAACACCCCGATACGGCGTCCATCCCGACAAATCGGGCGACATGGTCGCGTACTATACGCATCGAAAGGCGCATATGGATGTTGTCGACGTGTGGAAACTGACGGAACTCGATTTCATTGCATGTGCGCGACGAAATCAATGCGTATCCGTCAAGATACCCCGTATCGATTCTTTGCAAATTAAGTCACAACTTTGTGCACACTCATCAAATCGCGATGAAACTTGCGCCAATGGACTCGAAATATTTTTCTAGTGCTGTGAGCCAAGTTTGGTCCGATTCTGAGACCGTTGATCTGGACGCTATTTTGGCGGGTCCACAATCCCACTCAACGGGCGATTTTGTGCATAGCCCACGGAATCCAAAATTGGAAATACCGTTGGGTTCGTCTCATCAAAACAAATCTGTAGACATGTAGTTTGACGACTTTAGAGACCGTAGGTTCTGGCACGCATTTCGGTGCAAAGCGGGTCCAACAGCGGACATCGTTTTGACCCGAAATTATGATTTTGCCCCTGTTCCAGAATTTAACTTTGGACAGGCGTTTCCTAGGTATATCTTTTATTCCAAACTCGTTCGTGATGTTTGTTTCAGCATCCGAAGTTTCTTGTGGATTTTGACTTTCGTGTTGACGATTCTGATTGTTGGATTTTGCTGCTTCTTGCACCACCCGCAGGCAAGATACCTTGCCATTATACTATTTATATTCAGTTGCATTTTATTACATATCACTTTTCATTATTTCCAGTTCTTGTAGTTCTTGATCTATTGTCTGCACAGTGATATTAGATATACTTTGTTATTATTCTTTGATTGCATATGGACTTAGAGTTAAGAGACTACCATTGTAGTGTATTGCATATACCTTGACACAGTCGTACCACGAGGATGTGTGAGATGAGTAGCATGTAGAGGTTCTTGCGTGTGGGCTGATCCCCCATGTGCATGCATTAGGGCTAACTGCTAATAGAGACGTGTTAGAAGACCTAGCAGTTAGTAGAGGTACATGGTCATGGATGTGACTTGACAGAAACATTGGGTGGGGAGAACATTACCTGACGTATGGGCTTCTCTGCACTTCCCTTATTACCTGTGCGCTCTGCCGTAGACGCAGGCTCCAGGTGCCCTCTGACGTTATCTAGAGCGTTATGGACGTAGCCCCTTGCACATGATGTCCTCTGACGATCTTCGGACGTTACGGACGTAGGCCCCTGGTGCCCTATATGGGGACTATGCCGATCCCATTTACAGCCAGGGCTCATGAGTCGAAGGATTGTTTCTCAAATTGCATATTCACTTTAGTATGGATAGATTACCTTATTGTGTCTTGTCACTTTCTTTGATTGTGGCATATTTTATATTCAGTATTTATATGGCATGTTTATTGTATCTTGTTACGTCCCTCTGAGGACCTGGTTATCTCTCCAGGTGTGTGCTTCTGTAATTTTGCAGGTGTTCTAGCCAAGGCCGTGATCTTGTCCATCCTTTCGAAGATGATTGTACTTGGCTCATCTTGTTATTTTATCTATTCCTTCTTGTATATTTTATTTGAGATAGATGGTAGTAGACTTTGTCTCCACCCAACGATTGTATACATGACAAAATTCATAGTTGCTTTTATATCATTTATTTATCCAGTGGATGAGATTTAGTTATTATGGTTCTACTGCATTTTACAGCTTATGTATACATACATGGTTTCCATATATTGGGGTGTACTTTATATGTAAGCAGCTGGCATGGATACGTACCTAGTCCTAAGTATTTTGGGACTAGGGCGTTACATGATTTTGTGGTGGCCCATGCAGGTCAAGTTTGTCACTTCGGTTACGTTACTGTTCCGATGTGAACCTGCAACATAGGATTAGAATCTAGGAATCTCATCCATACAGCTTGACCTCTTCCCTTGGCTTCAAATTTTAAACTCTCGTTCGACTTCCTTGAATTGCATCTTGCTTGATTCCTTTCTACCGTCGATTCTTATTTTCGTGCTTAGTATCAACTAGGAAGATGACTAAACTAGTATATGCTCATAGGTCACACATATGGCTAGAATGGTTATATTGGCAATTGGAATACATTCAAGACTCTAACTGAGTTAAAAAGGCTTTTTGTGTGAATTAATGATTAGTAATTGGTAAAGTAGGATATTACCACAAAAGTTTTAATTTTGAGATTTCTAAATAGTAAACACCAGAGGATTTATAGGATTTCATACTTGGTTTCAGAAATTGATTAATTTTCAAAGATTTGATATTTATGATTTATTGGATTATAGTTATACATCTTTGCACAAGAATAAAATTGATTTGCTTTTCGAGTTATTATATTTATGAGTTTGGGTGATAGATATACATCTTTGAACAAATATAAAATTTATTTAATTTTCGAGTTTTGATGTTTATGGTTTATTGCATTATAGTTATACACCTTTGAACAGTTATAAATTTGTTTTGAAAATGATCTTAGCTTTTAAAAATGGCCATAGGAATTATTTAAATTTGCGTTGTACAACTTGCGATTTCGTGTTTAGTAAATTTTAAATTTTAAGTGGAAGTAATGATGGCAAATTTTGGTTTAAATATTTGAAAGTTATGAAAACAATTTTTGAGAATTTTTCTTTATTTTAAATTGTGTCCTATGATTGAGGATTTACAGATCTATTTAGATTTAAAAAAAAAGATTTTGACTGATAAGATTATTTGAAAATTTAGTTTAATGTGGGATTGCTAATATTAACTTTTTGGAGAATTTCGAAGGATGTGATGGAAATTTTTCTTTTTTTTTGGATTGATTACAGGAAGTTACCATTTAAAAGTTGTGATTTTGTTGGAATAACTTAGCATGAATAGAAGTTAAAATTTATGAGAGCATGGAGCTTAAATTTTTTTATTATTGCTTTTACATGCTAAGAGTTTTATTATGAGTTATTTGAAAATTTTAGAGTGCTAAATTTTTATTGATTACGAAATCTTTATGGATTCGTAAATTATGAACTCTTGAATTAAATAGTTGAGTTTAAATGTTAATTTTGGAAAAGGTTAGTAGTAACGTGATAAAAATTTTGCTTTAAGATTTATGAGAGTGATTTAAAATTTTTATGAGGAATTTGAACGGCTTAGAGTGAATACAAATTTTGGTGGTTTATTTTTGAAAGTTTATTTTTAAAACTTTTTGGAGGAAACTTGAGTTTAATTTCAATAGTAGGCCAAGATAACCCTACTGAGTATTCCACACTAATTGCCATGTCACCCATGACCATGATAGTAGTATATACACAAGTGTTGTTGGTCATCTACCCAGCTATGTGACTATATTTCTACCTCGGCTTACTCGACCTTTCTTTAATTCTAGATCTTTTAATTGGACCTTCTACCCCATTTGCAAATTTGAATAATGATTTAATTGTTCCTTAACTGTATTCATTTAGGATACTATCTTCTCACTAGAACTGTGCCCCTAAATTATTATTTTATGCATTCTTTAATTAATTTTATTGCATGCTTTAACTTGATCTTCTTTAGTTTTGTGCATTAATTATCACCTCGTGAACTCCCACTTCCTATTTTAGATCTTTTGGCATCCCTTACCGTGACTTGGATATTTGGAGCACAACACTAGACTTTTTCTTCCAACAAATTTCATATGTAAGACTTAGACAAGTCCACCTTCATGTAGATATATCATGTCCCACTAAAACACGTCTTCTTGTACTCTATTTCTTGATATGACCTTATGGTCAAAATGGCCAAACTATAACCTTTACCATGATACCGATATTTTTTTACCACGGATAGAGATCCAACCTTGACTCAATCCCTTAACCCGATAGGTGAATTTTGTTCTACTTAGTTCCTTAAATGCGTAAATTTGTACTTTATCTTGATTGCTTGACCCATTGTCCTATGATACTATTAGTTTAACTCTTGTAAGTTGGGTAGGATACCTCACCACCTAACAAATATTTTTCCTTGTGAACCACATTGGTAAATTTACTTAGACTATAAATTCAGAGGACCCTACCTTATCAAGTCTACCTAGCCATAGATGAAGAAACACTGGGACAACTGTATAGGCCCAAACTTTGGACGAGCCTTGATTTTAAAAGATCTTGGACTACTTAAAATTTCCTTCAGCAGTACCTCCCTTGCTCATATTTTGACTATCTCATGCTACTAATGTAGCTTCAGTTTTGCAAGCTTATTTCTTTACCAAGCTTGATCATGACATATTTTATTGGGTGCACCCATTAACATATTGTCTAATCAGAACCGGTGCATGATGGTCTGATCAACCTATTGTACTTTGGCTCGCTTATCACATATTATTCTACGTAGATGAAGACATAGTAAACTTGCCTTAGAGTCTCATCCGCGACAGTCTTGGCAATTCTCGTTTGAATTATTTTTGCCGCCTATGAACCCCGCAATTCGTACTCAATATATAACACTGTCTTTGAAACCTTGTTGTTCTTGTCTTTTACTTATTTTGGAAAGACAAGGCACTGTACTTGCTAAGATGGACTCAAGATATCATCTTTTGTTGCCCAATCGGGTAATTATACACAAATGTAGATAGCCATCGACTGACTCATGTGGCTATATCCTCGTCTTTAACTACTCCTCATTTCTCAACCCTAGAATTATTATTGTGCCCTTCCAAATGTTCTCGAGCACTCAAGAAGGATTCTAATCATTCACTTAAATCAAACTCTCAATCGAGGCGATTAGTCTCCAGTTTCTCTCTAGGAACCACATCTCCCAAATGTCTAAATTATTCTCTTTGATCTACTCAATTCCTTATTACTCTCCAAATTAGATTTTCGAAATTTTGCTACCTTCACTAGCAACCCTTATTCCATTCCATAACCATGATATATTTTTGAATATATCGACTCCATAATTTTCTATTGCATGGTGGTGTTGAATGTCGTTTTATCGCCTCCTCCAAAATTTAATTGCATTTTTAGTATTGACGAACTCTTCCTACCCCTCAACCCTATCTACCCTATTCATCCTAAATTTCGAGGACGAAATTCTTGTAAGTTGGGTAGGATGTAAAATCCCTATTTTAATTATTTTTTTATTATTTGATTAGACTTAAAATGAATTTATACAATTTATGATTTTATTTATATTTTTTTATGACCCGGTTTGGCCAATTCAGCCCGAACAGGGCCTGAACAAAATTTAAGCCCATGTGAGCATGTGTGGTGACCAAGATGGCCATGTAGGAATATTTCATGTGTGTACAAATATTTTTAAATAATTTTGAGACTTGTTGAATATTTATTGACTTTTGGTACAAAATTTATATTTTATTAATAAAATAATATTTTACTAGATGGTATAATTTTCTGGACCCATACATGGGTGAGCGGTAAGGTTCACTCATTGGAGCAATTTTTATTAATTTATTATTACTAAAATTATTTTGTGGAGGTTTAATATATATGTTTTCCTATTCAAATATTATTATTACTTTGAGTGTATTTATTTAGAATTGAATTTATGTAGATATGTTTAAATTTATATTCAATATTTGGTTAGATAATATTTAAATTGTTATTTGGATTTTAAATAGATTTTTGGTATATTTCTAGATATATACATATATAGATATAAATATTTATATTTAAAAAGATTTTGAAAAGATTAAGAAAAAATATATATATATAACCCATGAGGTGGTCTGCCCCACCCGACCACCCCAAGAAAAGAAACAGCGGCAGCTTCACCATGTAGGTGTGCGCCCCCCCTCTGTATAAGAAGCAGGACATATTGTAAAGGGGCCGACCTCCCTTTACTCAAGCACAGTATCTTGGCCGACCCTCTCCTCCCATATTTATATTAATACACATAGTTATATATATATATGGAAAACCCTAATTTTCTTCCTCCAAATTTCCTTCCACCTCCTTCCTCTCTTCCTTCCTCCTACCCTCTCCTCGGCCTGCTGTCCGTGAGCACAGCAACACCCCGCGACAGTGGCGACGGAAACGACGGCGACGACAACAACAAAAACAGATTCCCACTTTAAGGTAATCCACTTCTCCGTACGATTTCTCTCTCAATTCTTGTTCGTTTTTAGATTCGTAACATTGTGTAGAAAGCCCACATTTCCCCCTTCGAGATTCCCAGGTGGATTTCGACATGGCCATCCAACTTGCACAAAAAATCGAGACGAAGTTGGAGAAAAACCCACTTTTCTGAATATTAAAAACTGTCGTAAAACACCAACTTGTCGGCCACTTTTCTTGCTGTCCTTTAAGCTTTCGTAAAAACTAATTGAAGGCAGTCAAAGACAACCTAACCGAGATTGTAACGCACCTTTTGGATTCACTTTTCATCTAGTATGTAGAAAGTTACACATTGTTAAAGTTTTCCGAAAAAACTGTAAATTCTGTTTTCAAAAAGTAGAGAAAAACCCCGATACGGCGTCCATCCCGACAAACCGGGCGACGTGGTCGCGCACTATACACATCGAAAGGCGCATATGGATGTTGTCGACGTGTGGGAACTGACGGAACTCGATTTATTGCATGTGCGCGACGAAACCAATACGTATCCGTCAAGATACCCCGTATCGACTCTTTGCAAATTAAGTCACAACTTTGTGCACACTCATCAAATCGCGATGAAACTTGCACCAATGGACTCGAAATATTTTTCTGGTGCTGTGATCCAAGTTTGGTCCGATTCTGAGACCGTTGATCAGGACGCTATTTTGGCGGGCCCACAATCCCACTCAACGGACGATTTTGTGCACAGCCCACCAGAATCCAAAATTGGACATACCGTTGCGTTTGTCTCATCCAAACAAATCCGTAGACATATAGTTTGACGACTTTAGAGACCGTAGGTTCTGGCACGCATTTCGGTGCAAAACGGGTCCAACGGCGGACATCGTTTTGACCCGAAATTACGATTTTGCCCCTGTTCCAGAATTTAACTTTTGGACAGGCGTTTCCTATGTATATATTTTATTCCAAACTCGTTCGTGATGTTTGTTTCAGCATCCGGAGCTTCTTATGGATTTTGACTTTCGTGTTGACGATTCTGATTGTTGGATTTTGCTGCTTCTTGCACCACCCGCAGGCAAGATACCTTGCCATTATATTGTTTATATTTAGTTGCATTTTATTACATATCACTGTTCATTATTTTCAGTTCTTGTAGTTCTTGATTTATTGTCTGCACAGTGATACTAGATATACTTTATTATTATCCTTTAATTGCATATGGACTTAGAGTTAAGAGACTACCGTTGTAGTGTATTGTATATACCTTGACACAGTCGTACCACAAGGATGTGTGAGATGAGTAGCATGTAGAGGTTCTTGCGCGTGGGCTGATCCCCATGTGCATGCGTTAGGGCTAACTGCTAATAGAGGCGTGTTAGAAGACTTAGCAGTTAGTAGAGGTACATGGTTGTGGATGTGACTTGACAGATACATTGGGTGGGGAGAACATTACCTGACGTATGGGCTTCTATGCACTTCCCTTATTACCTGTGCGCTCCGCCGTAGACGCAGGCTCCAGGTGCCCTCTGACGTTATCCAGAGCGTTATGGACGTAGCCCCTTGCACATGATGCCCTCTGACGATCTTCGACGTTACGGACGTAGGCCCTTGGTGCCCTATATGGGGACTATGTCGATCCCATTTACAGCCAGGGCTCATGCGTCGAAGGATTGTTTCTCAAATTGCATGTTCACTTTAGTATTGATAGATTATCTTATTATGTCTTGTCACTTTCTTTGATTGTGGCATATTTTATATTCAGTATTTATATGGCATGTTTATTGTATCTTGTTATGTCCCTCTAAGGACCTGGTTATCTCTCCAGGTGTGTGCTTCTATAATTTTGCAGGTGTTCTAGCCAAGGCCGTGATCTTCTCCATCCTTTCGAAGATGATTGCACTTGGCTCGTCGTGTTATTTCATCTATTCCTTCTTGTGCATTTTATTTGAGATAGTTGGTAGTGGACTTTGTCTCCACCCAACTATTTTATACATGACAAAATTCAGAGTTGCTTGTATATCATTTATTTATCCAGTGGATGAGATTTAGTTATTATGGTTCTACTGTATTTTACAGCTTATGTATACATACATGGTTTCCATATATTGGGGTGTACTTTGTATGTAAGCAGCTGGCATGGATACGTACCTAGTCCTAAGTATTTTGGGACTGGGGTATTACAGACTACCATACTGGCCACGTGGCATGGTGACATGTTTTGTGAAGGAACTATGCTATATGAGTTGTGCTTTTAAGGGACGTCGAGGAGACTGCGCTTATGTGGCAGCGAGTGACTGTGCTTTCGAGGAGCTGCGAAGAAGCTGTGAAGAGGCTGCACTTCTGAGGAGCTCTAAAAAGGTCGCGATTCTGAGGAGCTCTGAAGGGGTTGCACTTTTGGGAAGCTATGAAAGGTTGCGCTTCTGAAGAGCTCTGAAGAGGCTGCGCTTCTAAGGAGCTCTAAGGAGCTGAGCTTCTAGGAAGCTCTGAAGGAGCTGTGCTTCTGAAGCTCTATAAAGGAGTGGCGCTTCTGGGAAGCTCTATCACTGCACTTTTTAGGGGTACCTAGTGACTGCTTCTGAGTGGCTGAGTCAATGCTTAGTTATTGCTGCCATTTTGGGTATCTCGAGAAGCGGTGACTAAAGACTTAGTCAAATGACTTCATTAAATGAGGTTTATTATGATGAATTCTAGGTTCATCATATTAACTCTGGGCTTTTGACTCGCTGCCACGTATCGCTTGGTTTAGATCACACACAGCCTATATAAAGGGGAACTTTTGAGGAAGCTATTATTCATTGTCGCTTGACATTCCTCTGTCATGTTCGATCTTGGCTTAGTTTTGGACGACCGTAGGCCTTGCATAAGTCGACTGTTGGTCGTAGATCTCTTCATTCAAAGAAGTTATAGTCTTGTGGAAGAACAACTTCAAAATTTTGAGATACACTTGAGCATGTAGCATGGAGGGTTCGAACCTGAACAACATCTTGGAGGTCTTCAAGGCCCAAGATACTGGATTTAGGTTGACGGTTGGCCCTTCGCTATGCTAGAAGGGCCACAAGTTGTGCTATGAGACTCGTGTAGGAGCTGTATCTCCGTTCTGATCAATAACTACTTTATTAGCCATATTGGAGTGGGGGTGCTGGGCACTTGACTAGGAAGTGGTTTGCTTTGACGAGGAAGGAAGCTCTGCTTTTGTAAGTTGTACTTCTGTGAATTGCGCACTTAGGATGAGTAGATAGCTTTATTTGTAATCATGAAGAATCTGTAATAGACTTTTATAATCATGATTTTAATAAAGTATTTTCCTTCATGTACTGTCTTTCTTATGATCTGAATTCTGATGTGCACAACAACTTGGTATCTCCTACGCTTCTGCGAAGTATGTGATGTGACTGATGTATTTTGTGCTTTTGTTTATGTTTGCACTTTTTTCATGCTTCTATAAGACCCCCTTCAAAGTTTTTAAACTTGGACAAGTTTGGAACACTTTGAATAGAAACATGAAATGAAATGACACGTAGCATAGAAATTGTGCAGCGTATTCCTGACAGGCTGTCAAGCGTTTAGTAGATGATAGCGTTCGTTAATTTTTTTGAGCCTTCATTTCATATTAAATGATAATGACTAATCATTTTTAGGAAAAAGTTTCATCATGATTTCATTTTATCTCTACGTTATTCGAAGCATTTCTTCATCTATGAAAAGTCCCTTGGCCTTATCTGCTGACGCGTGGCTCCGTCCTATAAGTAGGAGTCTGCAGAGAGAGAAAAGACTTCTTTCCTCTGTCATTTCTCTCAAACTTTTTCAGAACGAGTACTTCTTCTTCACCAAATCAAAACCCTAGTTTTTCTTCCATGGCTCCCAAAAATCTGAGATCTCCTAGAGTTCCCAAGGCTAGCAAGGCCAGCACAAGCAAGGACAAAGGGAAGAGGCCGACGTCAAAGGCTGTCGATATCGACGATTCCTTGATCATTGGTGTGTCAACATACATGTAGATGTGCGACCAGCTGTTGCGAGTAGGTATTTGATTTAAAATCATCGATGCCTAGCACAGTTTGCTGATATGCATGAGTACTACCTCTCGGAGTAGCATCTCGAAGTTGTGTTAAAGCTTCCCCTGCTGATGCGCATGTGCTCTACTTTTTTGGAGTAGTGTTTGTAAGATGCACTAAAGCTCTATCTGTCGATGTTCATGCTGTACTTTTCGAAGTAGCGACTATAAGATGTGCTAAGGCTTTAGCTGATGCACAATATTACTAAATAGTGCCTACGCAGATGCTTGCTAGCTGATGCGTAGTGTCCCTAAAAAGTGCCTACACAGATGCCTGCCTGCTGAAGTGCGGTATCACTAAACAGTACCTGCGCATTTCAGTATCCCTAAATAGTGTCTACACGTATGCTTGCTTGCTAACGTGCAGAGTCATAGTACCTGTGCATTTTTTTGTAGAAAAAACTTAGTATATTCTTCCGACTTTTGTTTGTTTTGTGTGTAGTTTTTGTGACTATGCCTCTTTTTGACGAGCTTCTCTTCGACACATCAGTCTGCATACTAGACATAAATGTCGACGAAGCAATTGTTAATCATGTTACGAGATTGATTGCCCGAGGCCAATTGGAGGGGCGATTGGATAGAATACATGCACCACAACCGCATGCCTTCTTCCGTCGAATGATGGATCGAGGCAAATTATCAGCCATCACTGATATTGGGGATAAGATGCTAAATCCTCAGTTGCTCTTTGGTGATAAGCTGATCTTGAAGGAGATAGACCTCCTACAGCTTAAGAAAATTGGTATATCGAGAACTACGGCCTCGATTTGTATGTTTCGGCGACCAACTGGCACCTCCCGTTATCGGTTTTCTATTGCTTCTCCGAGAAAAGACATCTGGAGTGGGATCTAACCCCGATTTGAGGGGGTTAATGATGGGCCATTTTATGGTGGACACATACTCTAACCGGAGGGACCTTTTAAGTGTGTCCGTGACGGTCTGTCGTACACTTTATGGGTACTGCTTCCTGGCCATCTGCTTAGAGATTTTATCCTGGATATACACCTATTTAGGGCTTCTCTTTTTGCCAACCGGCTTCTAGCGGCGAGATGCACATACCCTAAAGAAGCATTCCGGGTCGAAGGTTGGATCCTCCCTGAAGCCAAATGGTGCGACCTAACCTAATAGATATTGGGTAAGTACAAGGCAGAACTGAAAGGTATTGGCTTGTGCCAAGGGCTACCGAACATAGTATGGACATCAATCAGCCCATGTTCATGGCATTGCTAGCGATGCATAATTACCATACCGGGACCTTCTATACCCCGAAAGGAGAGATGGGGTTAGCTCTTTATGAGATGTATGCCATCTCAAAGCTGTCCTGGGGTGAAGAGCCGTAAGAAGAATATACTTCTTGCAAAGAGGAGTTCATGGGACTAGGGAAATGTATCCTGAAATACTGGTAGTATACAAAGAAATACTTCACCATCAACATGTGTACGTAATCTAGGATCCTCTAAAGGCTCACCCGCATATTTCTGCTTGGAGAAGCTACATCTTTACACAACGTCCGTCGGAACCGAATCAAGTCCACATTACCATTCATAGCGTGTATACCCCTGACGAGGTTGAAGCTATGATGATCAATGTGAAGGTGTCCGCTCCTTCGGTAGATGTTGAGGGGAATCCCACATCTATAGTCCACAACTACTTTTGCCAAAACTTAACTGCCATGAGCCCGAAAGCGACACTGGCTGCCTTTTTGATGATATGGCTGTGGAAGGCCGTGGTACCTGGAGGTTTTGTATCTATAGGGCGAGTGACTCGGTGTCACGACCTGTACCCTGATCACTACGCCAGAATTCTCGATTATCGACGGTCCAAAACAGTCGTAAATTTTCATTTCCAACGGTTTTAGACAGTTGGATGGTCCGTTGAAAATATTACCGCAGTAAAAATTAACGACGGTTAGTACCCGTCGCTATGCACTAAATTAAACGACAGGTCAAGTCTGTCTTTTATTAATCGACGGACTGTAACCGTCAAATAAGCTGTGAATCTTTTTCACTCTTTAGAACTAATATAATCTGTCGTTTTTCTGTAAATATAATTTTAAAAAAAATGTGCACAAAGCATACAAAGATGTATAAACTCCAATCATTCCGTAACCTCCACTGTTGATATAAATAATTCCAATCATTCCGTAACCTCCACTGTTGCATATAAATAATTCCAATCATTCAATAGCTTGAACTGAGATTGCATATAAACAAACTCCAATTATTCAGTATATAAACAACTCCAAGCATTCATTATAGGAAGAACTGATATTGCATATAAGTAAATAATCATCCTCTGCATCCATACAAATATTTGGTGTTTTCTTGTACACAACATTCAGAAAGGAAAAAAAGATACTACATAGTTTTGTTTTGTACTAAAACTAGAAAAAACAAAAAACTAAGTGCATAACTTCACACCCTAATAAGTTGAACAAATACTTTTGGCCAATTAATCACGTCACCAAGCATATCTCCAAGCTTCCCATCTCCATCAAACAAATCTGCATCTTTGTCAAAAACTTCGTCGATAATGATATTATAAACATCTTCGTTTGGTGGAGCATCAATGTTCAAACGTCCAAAAGCAACATGTTTCCTTTTGAAGTCTTTTAGAAAACATGTTCTTGGAAAGATAGATTGATCAGGTGCCTGCATCCATCAAAACAAAAAATATAAACAACATTAAGTATTTGAAAATATAAAAAAGTAAACTTGTGAGCATAAACATGACATGTGAAATAATTAAATTAGAAATTTTCCATATAATTAAACTTGTGAGCACCAAATTCCAGTTGTCTGCTCATGGGCATTGCACTATCTGCAAATTCTTGAGCACTGCCCTACCGATCAGAAAATACCCTTCAGTGCTCAAGGATCCCTGGTTGGAACAATAGAAGCTACTTTATTACATGACGAAATGTATGTTATTGTATATTAGGTAATTGTATTTTGCAGAGGTGAGCATCTCATAATTTTCAGGCCTCTTGGTCCTACAGAAGTCCACAATTTTCTGTTTTTGGAGTCGCTCTGAGATTGCAGTTGGGCTCTATTCAGAACTGTATGTAGCCAACTAAATCTTGGAGATTTTCTACCCAGATGTTAACATATTTATGTCTGTATTTTTTTTACTGAACCCTAATTACCTGGTAGATCAGCGTTCCGGATGTTTGTTGGTAATATAAATATTCTCGTAGTGCTTATACCTCGACGAAAATTAGCTGATATGCTACACATGTAGTAATTAGACAATCAGACCCCTTCCCTGGAATCATAGAGGCATTCTTAGAACAAGGACTGATAGCAGAGCCTACTGTTTCTTTGTATTGTTTAGATGCTGCTGACATGCCAGTATATAAATTGTTAATTACGCAAGCTTGAATTTATTCTAATTGATATGACTACCTACTGATGTTATATATGGAGCTTTTCTTTAGGTTTGGTGATCAACCTTAGTATTTTGTAACAGTTACGGAATGTGCTATGTATTATATATTGAATTATATGCTTGCTCTGATTGTCCACTTTATCTGCTGATAATTCATTCCCTTCCCTTATTGTCCTTCCAAAATAAGACTTTGATACAAATGAAGTCTTGGAGGGAACATCCTTCAACTGTTATGTCATTTTCAAGAGCTCTTGTGACAACAATAGGTTTCTGTTTCGAGCCTAATCAATCCCTTTTCATTTATTCAGAAATTCTACCAACTTACTGCAATGTCACTGCAAGAAGTTGCTCAAGTCATTTGACATTCTCACGAAGACTATGTAGCTAATAAGTACCAAGCAGTCCCAACTAGTGATAAAAGGTCTAGAAGACATAATGGCACAATTAGGCCACTAGTCCTATGTCACTGTGCTTTACCCTTTCCACGACGTTATTGTTTATGATCAAAATATACTTTGATTTCCCCTCTGTAGGGCAAAAAGTCGCTCCTGTTTTCCTAATGCTCGAGTCACAATTTACAAAGTGCTGACCATCTCATTGGTCTTCACAATTTCTTATTTTGAAGTTTGAAGGGATTTTGTATCTGAAAAGATACATTGTTTACTTGGCACTCGCTAATTAGTGAAATAAATTTAGCAGATGTGGAGACGGTAGTCATCTGCAGTCGACAATGGAAGAAGAACAAGCATACAGTTGAATCTAGAATTTTGTTGAGAGTTTGCTGTTTATTATATTTAGTAAGTTTATATATGCTTGAACTTTTTTTTTTTACTGTCAACGAGCAAGTAGGACATCAGAAACTGTGAAAATTTACTGTCAACTCATTTATCGATACTGTTTTGTATATCCATCTTTAGACATGTACTGAGGAGGACGTCCTAATCCTTTGAATAATCAAAGTTAATGTGTTCATTAGTTAATGTGTTCATTACTAATAATCATGTATGCTTTCATACGATCGCTGTGTTGATTTTTGGTTAATTATGTCATGGGTATCCTATTATTGATCATATATTTTCACTTTATGTCATTGATACATATTTCTTCAAATGTAAGAGTATCTTCTAAAAAACTGTGAAAATTTGATTTGTATATATAGTGGCAGTGTAGATAAAGGAAGACAGAACAGAGAAAGAGACCAAAGACAGCAACATAGTCTATATCAAAGAATTTAAGTAATCACATATGGACATTTATGTATATACGCAAGGGCATGGTCAAGCAAAATTTGAATGTTAGGCTAGATTACAATGTCACATTGAAAGTAAAGAATTCATGTGCAAATCTTATTTTACCTGAGAAGTATTACGAAGCTCTGATGTAGACTGACTTGATGACATAGCATTAGCCTTTTGCATGAGTGTTGCTACTTGTTCTTTGAGTGTACTTATATCAGTCTCCATAACCTTGTTTTTTTGTATTTGTTGACGAGAAATCTCTCTACTTGCCGCTGAAGCATGAATCTCAGTCTTTGATACACCTCCACCCATGCCACGAACAAAACCCTTTTGATCACGCCCACATACCTAAGAAAAGATTCATCCGAATTAAAGATATTTCACTAGTAGTCTATCAGAGAGGATTCAATTTATAAAACATATACTAAAATTTTAATCTCACAAACCATTGCCACAGGATCGTTGTCCAAATCTTTTTGTCCTAAGTATGGATCATCCTCTATAAGCCTTCTAATTTTGTCCTGCAACGAAAAAAAATCATATATAAGATCAAACAAAATAATAATAATTACCATGACTAATAGGACTTACAATGTTTTCATTCGAGACAGTTGAGGATTCAGGATCACTACTCTTAGTTATATGTGTAGCCAAGTATAACTCAGTTCTATTCACCTCACCGGTAGGACTCTCCTTTTTCTATATCAAATCACAAAAAATTAGCATTTTAATTTTCGTTGCAAATAAAAAAATCTTATAGAAAAATCGTATAAAGAAGATAGAGAAGTATATAAATCAATTACCATCCTATGTGCTATCCGAGCGCATCCGGTCCTACCAGTTGTGTGTTGTACCTTAATATTTTCCCTAGCTTTCTTACCGGCTTCACGACGCATCTTATCTTCATTAGTAGAGCAGAAGTCAACAAAATCTTCCCAATCTTCTTTTTTCACAATTATCTTGTTTGGCATATTTCTTTTTCGTTCAGCAACCGTATTATGTTTATCATAAGCTCGTCGAAGAGAACACTTCCAATTTTTCCAAGAAGTGTTAGCGTACTTCAAAATCTTAGCCTTATAAATTTCCGGTACTGTATATTTACCCTACAAAGAAAATTTCCATGTCACACGTATATAAACATTTTACATAAGAACTTGAATAAATCGAGTTTACTCACAACAACACTTCTCCATATGTCATCTTTGATGTCTTGTGGAACTCTTTTCCAAGAACCAATTGCAGGTCGATAATGTGCCCTTGTTATCTTTCCAATAGTCGACGAAAATTGTTCTGATCCAACATCAACTGGCCGCCCATATTCGTCGAAAATAATTTGATTAGTGTTACCTAAATATAGAAAATACAGATCATTATAGCAAAAAATATGATACTACCACCAAGTCCGAGATGATTATCGCAATATAGAAAATACAGATCATTGTTGCAAGAATTTGATACAAATCATTACTATTATCACAATAGTAGACGTAAAGTTAATAATGGTGATTATCGTACACATGTTATTTCAGAAAAATATTTGGAAGGTAAATGTACACAGGTTCCTATCTAACACTAATTATCCGTATAACACTAAAATCTGTACACAGGTTCCTGTTTGCTTTGCTAGTAGAGTTTCCAGCCCTTGTGGGCAGCCTGCAGTTGGTACTGCAGTAGTCATCCTACTAGAATTTACTAGAATTTACCTGAGAGTTCAACTTAACCCTTACCCTTTATCCTAGCCAATTTCCTATCCTAAAATTCCTATACTAACTGCTATTGCTCTCCTTCATATTACAAGTCCATTTGACTTGTCTTACTGCTTATAATTGGTGAAGCCCCTAACTTGACTTCTAACTGATACGCTCTACTGCTAATCCATCTACTGTTCTAGCTGATACACTTCCTACTGATACCTATAGGTTACTCTCAACCCGACCACACCACTGTCTACACTACACTCACCCAAAATCCAAGGTAGCCCCAAACTCTCACAAAAAGTCCCCCTATGCTCTGTTCACTACATCAGGGATCCTCTAATGGGTTCCTGATAGAACCTGGTACCTTGTGCCTTGGTATTGACTAAAGCATGGTTGCTACCTGTACACTGATAAGCTCTTACCTATACTGAAAACTTATTACACAGAAAAACTTTCCCTTTTTCTTCATATGGGCCACAGCTCCCCTGCATCACCTAGGTGCTCATGGCCACACTATATTGCCAACAGCACCCTCGTACTCTCGCTGTCCCAAAATTCGACTGATACACACCCCTAGCTCAATGATCACTGATACACACATGTATCAGTCCAAGGCCCATCACTCAGGCATAAACACGAGCACCTAAGCCCAACCAACTACTTCTATTGTCCAACTCTTAATTTCTAGTCACACATACACTCAACACATCATCATAGGAAAACCCTTAACCTACCTAACAGGAAGGCACACACCCTTGCCTGAGACCCCACACATATCCCTACCTACTAGTGAAAGTGTACCCACATGAGCAGGGCAACACATCCTGGTCCAGTTTACTAATAACTAGGAAACCTTCCAAGTTCCTGCATACTCATAATCACCCGACTCCTACAAATGATACATCCTACTAGAATTTACCTCTATGAGATGTAGGCCAGTATATAACTAAAGGGCAGGACATGATGAGCTTACATACCAACTGAACCAAGAATCTGAACCTGTGATATCCTGAGACTGTATGAAGAGGTATTTCTTTTCAAATGTCTGATACATAGAGTCATACTCACATACTGTCCTGCACAGATCTGTACATACAAATATAGATGGCATAACCAAACAAAATAAGGAATAACTGAACCAAAGAACATACTAACATAGGCAATGTAGAATAGTCTAACGCTCTAACCCCTCATGCCTTGATCAATTAGGACAAGGCATCATACTGATACTCGAAAGTAAGGTCCTGCACAAGCCTATAATGGACATGTCAAGATGATTGGTCTCTCTGGTGCTTCCATGGCCACCTCCTTTGCCGGTGTAACTGGTTTTAGCTTCTTGGTATGCAACTTATTAATTTGTCATATATATAATTCATACTTTACATTATCGTCCGATACCGATCAGATACGGCGCTGATATCGATACGGTTTGACATGTCCCGAGCCAATAACGACAGATACCGATACTTGACCGAGATACCAATAGTAAGATTCTAAAAGAATGTAAAAGAAGAAAACTTATGTAACACTTATAAATCAATTGGTAAGCGTGAATACTATTTCATTGAATTTCATAAGTACGAAGAAACAATACAAGAAACACTTAAAAGTATGTCTGAACGTACAAAATATTTTTTTTCCCCTAAAACTTCAATAACTATTTGTTTTCCGATAGGAAAAAGTCCGTACTTTGACCCGAAACTGTCGATCCCGATACTCATAGGAAGGGTACAATACCGATTACGGTACTGATACTGGCATGTTGCGTTGACTATTTTTCCTTTTTTTACTCCGAAATTGACGATTACAAATTTACAGAACTTACTTCTAAAAAATGTTGAATGCAGACTCTTTAGGCATATGTACGATAAGTACTTGAAGAGTAGTTTGGTATTCGTATCACTGCCTAAACAATTTGGCCTTCTTTTCTCAGAATAATGTGCACAAGTCTGTTCTTTTGCTAGTGATATTGAGAGTAGGCAGTGATCTCAATTACAAAAGAAGCTAAAATTTATCATATCATTATCAATTAACAACATAGTAGGTTCCATTTGGTTTGCTGTGCGCAGTTGAGGTTGTGTTAACAGTTTCACTCTAATTTCCTCTGCACCCATGATGATTTGAATCTATGACTCAAAGCTACGTCTCATTGACATAACTTCTATTTCTAATCATAATGTTGAGGTCATGTTCATCATGTCAAGCATGATATCAAACTGCTAACTAACAATCTCAAGTTATATTTAACTCAACCGACCATTCGACACCTTGATCATACCATATTCAATCTGAACCAGCAATGATAGGAAGAAAATGAGCACAACAGTGAGGCTCATATTAAATAGCAAAACTCTCTGTAGTATATGCTAAAGACCATCATCATCAATGCAGACATAGAGCTTTAATAAACTAGAGAACATTTGTTCCTTTAATATTGACATTACCTACATCAGAAAATAAACTTGATATTAGATGTCCAAATTGGTAACTCATTAACTGACAAATGATTAATGTATTGGAGATTAATCTTTTTAATTAGTTTGTTTGAAATTTCTTTATCTTCATGATCTCCATTAAACGTTCACATGCAGGATATTAATGGTAAGAATTGAACATAAATCAATGTATTCCAATTTTTTGATCACCATTCAAATGAGATATTCCAAGACCATGAATGACAAAAGAAGAAGATATGTTCCAGATTCTGACAAACCAAGAAAATGTGGCTCAAAATTAAACACATAAACAATTGCATGATACGGACAAATACTATTATTAAGAATGCTAGTAGACCTCTGTAATCCAGGTGTGGTTCAGAGCTAGGTCTCAGAGCATCGTGTTAAACAAAATAGACCAAGTGGACATGAGGCTTAATATAAAACATATGAAGGTCCAAAAGTACCTGCTTGGGACCTAAAGTAAAGGAAACACAATAGAAACTCTATAGAGCATTACCTTGTTTCATTTCCATGTTCCAGTTTGTACAAGTTGAAAGAGTAAGCTATTATTCATATGTTCTTAAATCTTAACATGTTAAACTGCTAGCAGTAGACTTCATTGGCTACAGTAAAGATCCAAAAGCATCATAAAACTTTTTAGAGATTATTGAAATAATTACCCGATGGATTAGAAGTGCTTCCTTGGCACCTACTAGATTGAACTTCATTATTAGACTCATCATCCATGTCAACTTCCTCTCTATGAACTTCATCTCTACTAGATGGAAATCCATCTCCTGACATCATGAAACTAAAATACAAGACACATATGTCAAATAAGAACAGACTATAAGAGCATCAAATTTCAAATTATGTAAGCAATATTGTTTAAAAATAGGAGAGAGAAAAAGTAGTAGTACAAAAGATATTATTAAACTTTTCCATTAGATGTCAATATGGAACTACATAACATCAAACAATAATAACAAAGAAACTTATAATTCAATACAAGATAATCAATCTTCTTCATCTTCTAAATTATCAACAAATTGAGATAATGTAGCTTCATCGGCAGCTCCAATGAAAACAAACGGATCCTCGTAAGCATCGACATCATGACTTAATTTTTTTGGAGATTCTAAAACAACATGCCAATTATCCCTGGTTTCATCTTTGCAATAGAAAACTTGGGTCGATTGAGAAGCGTGGATAAATGGCTCGTCCTCTTCACTTGTATTTCTCTGGAACCTTCCAAAATTGACAAAAACCAGATTTGTTTCAGGATCCACCACACATCCATTTACCTTGTCTTCTATACGCACCCAATCACAATAGAAGAGTGTTTCTTTGAAATCGTAATAATCCAATTCAAGTATTTGTTTGACAATTCCATAATAAGTCATGTCATCATCTTTTAAATTGGTATCACTAACTCTTGATCTAAAAGTGCCTGTAGCCTTTAAAGCGACCCCACTATTTTGTGTGGTTAAATTCATTTCTGAATCAGCTGTATAAAAAATATATCCATTTACTGAATATGCATTATATGATATAGCGTCAAAATTTGGACCATTCGCAAGCCTCTTTAAAGGACTCATCTCCTCTTTCTCGAGCTGTTGCCTTAACCAAGGAATATAATCCATGGTCTTCCTTGTTTGTTGCTTTCCACATTTTCCAGTAGACTTCTGATCCCGAACATATGCATGATATTTCCTACGAATACATAATAGTAATCATTAAATCAAATATCTATTGAGTACTTTTTTATATATACATACATGCACACATATATATACATAAATTTATATACAATTGTAATGATGTTTTACTTACTCCTCCCATTCAGTATTATCATCGTAATGCGACAAAACCCATCTACGTGCTTGTTCGTACTGCACACTAGACAAACGGTAGACTTTGCCCACTGAATTCACAGGATATGGACCTTCTTCATCATTATCATCAACGAATGTTCTCCCTCTTCGCTTATAGCTTTTATGTTTACTACCAGGAATGTACTCCATGCAATATCTCATTGCTTCTTCTAATGTGTATTGTTCAGCTATAGAGCCCTCTATAAAAGTCTTATTCCGTCCATATCGTTTGTATGTTTTCATCATCCTAAAAATAACATAACTCTAATTAGTAAAACATCAAAGGAATAAAACATAAAGTAAATAGTTTATTACATCTCTTTACCTCTCAAAAGGGTACATCCACCTATATCTGACAGGTCCGCAAACTAGCGCCTCTTCTGCCAAGTGTACGACAACATGTGTCATTGAAACAAAAAAAGATGGCGGAAAATACATTTCAAACACACATAATGTCTCCACAAGACGTTGGTGTATGTTGGAAAGCTCTGATCTAACAATAACCTTTGAGCAAAGGATCTTGAAAAATAATGATAGCTGTCGAATTGCAGCACGCAAAGGTTTCTCTTTTTTAAATGCATGCATTAGAAACACCGGTAGTAATCCTTGCATGAGAATGTGATAATCATGTGACTTCAATCCTTTGAACTGGAAATCCTGCAAATCCACCTTATGTTTCCAATTCCCGCTGTACCCAATTGGAACCTTTAATTTACTCAAGGTTTTACAAATGATTTCTTTCTCAGATTGAGATAAAGAAAAAGGAGCCTTTGGCATAATTTGTTTTCCATTATCATTCACAAGCCACAATTTCTTCTTTATCTTCAATTCCTCTAGATCCTTACGAGCTTCAACTCCGTCTTTGGACTTACCTTTAGTGTTCATTATCGTCCCAAACAAATTTTCAGCCACATTTTTTTCTACATGCATCACATCCAAATTGTGCCGAAGATGCAGTTCCTGTTATGACAAATATATTAATATGATACTACATAAAAGCATACCATAAAAAGAAAAATTATTTGTTTAACAAAATAAATTACCTTCCAATACGGTAAATCAAATAGAATTGATCTCTTTGACCATGGAGTATTTACATCAGTGGATCGCTTCCTCTTCTTACCAATTAACTTCCCAAAATCTGTACGTATAGATTCCATTTTACTCAATAATTCTTCACCAGTCAAACGTTTGGGAGGCCTTCTGTGTTCTTCAATTCCGTTAAATTTTGACTTTTGCAATCTAAAATGATGTGTAGCATCTCTTAAGAATCTTCTATGACCCATGTATGTAAATTTTTTCCCATACTTTAGCCATTTTGAGTCTATTTCTTCACCACATACAGGACAACCATATTGTCCCGCTGTCCTACAACCTGAAATGTGCCCATAAGCAGGAAAATCATGTATACACCACATCATCATTGCTTGCAGGGTAAAGTTAGTCTGTGTTTTAGCATCATATGTTATGCTTCCTACAGACCACAACTCTTTGAGCTCCTCGACCAACGGTTGCAAATAAACATCAATATTATGTCCTGGTCCAGTTGGACCAGGAATCAACATTGTTAACATAGTAAATTCCTTCGTCATGCATAGAGACGGAGGAAGATTATATGGAACAAGCATGACAGGCCAACAACTATAAGAATTATTCATTCCAAAAGGATTGAAACCATCAGTTGCAAGACCAAGACGAATATTTCGTTTCTCAGTAGCAAACTCCGGCCACATCCTATCTATCTTCTTCCAAGAAGGAGAATCTACTGGGTGTCGCATGTGTGTACTACTATCTTCTACACGAGCATGCCATGTCATCTCCTCAGCTATCCATGGTATACTATACATACGTTGCAACCTCTGGATTATTGGAAAGTATCTAAGCTTCTTCATCGGCAACTTCTTGTCTTTTTTTTTTGAATTTTCTTCTGGTTGCCACCTACTTTCACCACACTTAGGACAATTATTCTTGTCTGCATTTTCTCTCCAATAGAGTATGCAATCATTAGGACAAGCATGGATAATCTCATACTTCATTTGGAAAGGCTTAACCATAGCCTTAGCTTTTTGAAAATTTTCCGGCAAAGTGTTCCCATTCGGAAAAATCTTCTTCAAAAATTACAAAAATTCAGTAAAAAGAGCTTCAGAACATTGGTGTCTAGCTTTCATGCTCAACAAATCTAATATTGAGGATAATTTAGTATGTTGACCTTCACAATTAGGATATAAAGGTTCCATTGCATCCTCCAACTTATTGTTGTAATTAGTGTCTTCCGGGAGATCAGCTTGAACATGAGCATCATTTTGTTGATCAGATTCATTCAGGCATTCGTCGAGGACATTAGGATCAACACGTCTAAATGTGTCATTGAACAAGTCTGCCATTCTTGGAAAGGCATTTTCTGTACTAGTTGATGAACTAGGAGCTTGAACATTCACACCTATTGTAGGAAGTGGTTCTCCATGATTGATCCAAGTTCTATATGACTTGTCCACACCATTGCAAATCAAATGCTCAGCAATAACATTTAGTTTTTTTTGCATGAATTGTAGTTACGACATTTATCGCACGGACAACAATACCAATCATTTCCACCCAATTTATCTTTTGTGAACTGAATGAATGATGCAACACCTTCAAAGTATTCATCTGACAACTGAGGTACATCCATCCATGCCTTACTTGGGGGTATTGAAGACATCTACCAATAAAATATAAATATATCATCAATAAAATAGAATAGAATAGAACATATTATCGTTACGGAGTTTGCATATAACAATAAATTCACAGGACTTGGAAACAAAATAGACCACAAGAAACTATAAAAATATCATCAATAAAATATAAAGATATCTTCAACAAAATAGAATAAAACATATTATAGTTAAAAACTTTACTTACAACAATAAATTCATAGGACTTGTAAACAAAATAGACCACAATTGCCAAAAACAACTTTACAGATTTCAGATTTGATGTTCAGATTTCAAAATTAATGTAAATAAATTAATGGAAACCTAATAAAACACATTTGTAAAACCAATGTTGCCTACTCCTCCGCATGAGTTCGTATCCGTGGTCGAGTCAGGTCCGACGGCGCCCTCCACCTCTGCACGGCTGCTCGTCGACCGACGATAAAGGTGGAACTGACCCAACGACAGTTAGAAGAGGTGGAGGGCACCGTCGGACCTGACTCGACCACGGATACGAGCAAAACCACAAATCATAAAGAAAAAACTTGAGTAAAAACATAAAGGTGGAACTGACCTGCTCGATCAATGACTCGACAAAGGATACGAGTGAAAGAAAAACATAAAGGTGGAACTGACCCTCTTTCTATTACTCGATCAATGACACAAAACATAAAGAAAAAAAAATAATACAAAGAAATTCCAAACCTAGATTTAGAGTAAAAACACAAAAAAAATTCCAAGCCATAATTCGAGTGAAAGAAAAAGATGAAAAAATAATGATTACTTACAGTGGAGAACTCCTTTAGATTTGATTGAGGATTTTTGTTGGTTTTGATGCCCTCTTTCTTCTTCCTTTAGATTGACGAAATTTTGTGAGAGAAGAGAGGGAAAGATGAGAGGGAAAAAAAGTGTGCTGAATGAAACGGCGCCAAGTTTAGCGGGATATATTGTTAGGGATTATTTTTGGATGGGGTTTTTTTAATTGGAACGACGGTTTAGGTCCGTCGCAAATAAATCTACTGTCAATGTCTGTCGTTTTTGACAAACCTAAAGTGTCAAAAACGAGATAATTTGGTGTAGTGTTAGGGGTACGAGTACATGGTCACGTCCAGCCTACGCCACAGAATCGACGGTAGAACGCTGTATAGGTCGTCTATAAATACTACAACTAGACAAAATATAAGGGTACCTGTCATCTCCGCACTGAGGTATAATGTGGCATAACTCAATCACAAGACAAACTAGGATAGATAGCACAAAATAGAAATATGATAGAAAGAAAAACTGGAAAGGAGTTCAAGATCCAACACAAGGTCAGAGATATAAACACATCACAGAAACTCAAAATATAATATAAAACGAAAGTCTGAAAATACTAGCTAGATCGCAGTCCAGGCAAAACTATCTAACAGTCTAAACAGGAGCTATATCATCTACGGGCTCCAGGGGTAATGTCTCATCAAACTCTATTCTGGCCATACCCGTAAAAGGTAGAGCAATCAACTAATATATACTCTGTAATATCAACGATTATCCTGTCAGGAAAATGAGCAAGTACAAACACTAAAAGAAATTCTATATGAATTGATAAATTCTATAAGAGACAATTATAATGAAATACAAGACAAAGATATATGATAACTTGGGAGTTATTCGGAAGCCGAGTTACAACCCGTAAACCAAACAAGGACCGGGGTTGTATCCCTTCTCCTAAACAGAAATTAGCCTCCAATCAAGGTTTAGCATATATCATGTAGAACATGTGAGTACTGAATATCATAACATGGTGAGAAAAGTACTGAATATGGAACTGAACAAGATATATGATTTAATAAAATAAATATAAAATGTGTCATGAATTATTAGAGCATTTTGTGCTCGGCTTGGGAAAGTTACAGGACAGGCTATCCACTTGGTCCGACAATCACATAAAAATCAATAGAAAGGGTCATGCCGGCCAACCTGGATAACGAGCATAAGAAATAAGATCTCGCTACACCCTACGTGAGGTGAGAGTGGCGCAAGCACAAGAATATAGTGACAGGGTGGCTTTGATCACATAGCCCCTAATAATTCCCCATCTCCGAATAGTATAACGGATCTAGACATAACACGTCACGACACGGGATTCCCTAAAAGGGTAGCTACTCCCTCTCAGAAATTGGTGTCTATACAAATACAAGGAACAAGACAGGAAATGTACCAATATACCAAGAAAAATTAGGAATAACATCTCATGTCATGATTGGACGTATACTAGTTCATGAACCATCGTATCGGAAAATCAAGTAAGACACTACAACTGAATCGGATATAGCAGATATCAAGATAATAAAAACTATCAGTGAATGTACTCGCCTAATACCCTGAACAGCTGATATAAAAAGATGGCCAACTGGAGTCATAGAGTCCTAGTTAGAGCAACACAGATTATAAAGAGTACAATTTATATGGTAATTGAAATTATAATGCAATCTACATGAGTCTAAGTCAATCAAGGTCAAAGTCAACTCTTGGTCAACTCTGGTCAACTATAAAGTCAAACTAGGTCAACTCTAGTCAACTGTGGTCAAACTAGCTAGGTTAGTCAATTCTAGGTCTAAAAAAACTAAGTATATCCAAATCAAGTATCCAAGATAGCTACTAACTCATAGCCTAAGTTACTTGCTAAACCAAGCACAAAACTAAACCATAAGCTAACAAAGCACACAAACTTAGTCATATAATGTATATATATTATTCACATTCACATATTTATATACATAGATATATATAGGAAAGCTATATATATAGGCACATATATATTGTAACGCCCCAGAACCAGAATACTGGAGAGCGGGGGCGTACATAGCCAGCTACGTATATTGAAGTGCAACCCACCTCGCTATACGGTCACGGATGTCTAGTTACATGAGAGTTTAACTACAAGCCAACAGTCTCCTATGGTCATGAACAAGCCTATTGTCTCAATCTCAAGCATGCAATAATAGTTACAAGATGTCAGAACACCAAATATATAATAGCAAGGCGTCCCATACATTACATATTGGATGATCATGTAGCTAGTCGTACAAAATATCAAGACTAGCAAGAGTTCAGTCGTACATGATCAACCCTAGGATCTGTCAATCATGTTACAGCCCGTAAGTAGACAGTAAATAAAGATGCAATACGAGCTAACACGTGCTCGCCGGCTAAACGCTTCAAAAGAATAATTTTTACAATAAAGTGGGAGGACAAAAAGAAACCCACTCGTTGCCAGGGTTACGCCTGGTGGTCACCATCTGGCTGGAGGACAGGTGGATCCTCTGGTACTGCTCCAATATCTGGCCACACAAAACCAGCTGGGTCAGACCCCAGAAAGAGCAAGTGCCACAAAGGAGGCTTCACTTAGGGACTAAAACCAGCATATCACAACAGAATATTAAAGATAATAAATAAAGTACTGATAATAATAGAGATAACAACAGTAAACTGAGTACGAGGAAACCACTCAAGTAGCCAGGTCACAACCCTTAAACCAAACAAGGACCGGGGTTGCATCCCTTCACATGAATAGAAACCCGTCTCAAATACTATTGGTACAGTGAAGACAATAAACGAAGAGAGGACACAGAACTGCCCCGGGAGCCAGGTTACAACCCTTAAACCAAACAAGGACCGGAGTTGTAACCCTTCGCCTGAACAGAACTGGACCCCCGATCTTTATTTCTAAGGCCAGTATAAATAATCATGGTATTAAGGAAAGGTAAAATATGACGAGCATGGCATTGGGTTGCAATAAGATAATAAACGAAGAGAGAACACAGAACTGCTCCGGGAGCCAGGTTACAACCCTTAAACCAAACAAGGACCGGGATTGTAACCCTTCGCCTGAACAGAACTGGACCCCTGATCGTTATTATTAAGACAAGCACAATTAATCATGTCATGTCACAATATTGCACATGATCAGGATAAGACTAAGCAGGAATAAACTCCATCCAATCAATCACGGCCAATCAAGAGTACGGCTTTATACTTTTAACTATCTAGGATTATCACAGGCCTAGTTATTAGCAAGATGCAATGAGATTATCCCAACAGCCATAAGCCCTGCGGACCATCTGGTTATCCGGGTCGAATGTCCGTTCGAAGAATACAACACGTGACTGTGTGCTGAAAATGTGCCCTACCCATCGGTAGGCTACAAGTCCACTTAATGCGCCCAGATAACGGGATTGCCTGTAGCTGGAAATCTCTTCATGTCTACTGAATTATTCTAGTTTACTAGCCTTAGTCAATTACTGTAGGTATCCCTGACCGTGGTACTCAGAGATCCCTATCCTAGACATGATGCAAGACAGTACTGGTTTATTTTGTACAAATACAATCACCCACGGTGTCCAGGCCATTCAATTCTGTCACGACATGCTAGCCGTCGCAATCGCATTCGAGATATATATCATATCAAATTCACTGTCAAGAATGTGCTATAACGGGTCACTATCATGTCATGTCATTATTTAGAATTAACATTTAACCTAGTATAAGCGTGTATGCAATAACTAAATATAAACAGGGTGCAAGAGTTGTGGAGGAATCATGCAGCTCAGGGAGACGGGGCATAACTTTCACATACGAACTTAAAATGAGATGCTCTAGAGATATTCGGAAAGGCAAGACAAAGATCTAAAACTTTCATGTTTTAAGTTTTTCGAAATTCTGGCTAGAAAATAGCTTAACTTGGCAAAAACAGTCATTCTGTGCAGTTTTTATGCCAAAAATTCAATTCTGCGTAAGATACATAAAAGGGGAGGGTTCCAGCATAAAATTTCACATTCTGGGTACCATCCAGCATAAAATACGTAATTTCAGGGTTCTCTGCGTAAAATCTTACATTCTGGATGATATCCAGCATAAAATATGCAATTCCAGGGTCCCTAGTGTAAAATCTTACATTCTGGATGATATCCAGCGTAAAATACGCAATTCCAGGATCCCTAGCGTAAAATCTTACATTCTGGATGATATCCAGCGTAAAATACGCAATTTCAGGGTCCCTAGCCTAAAATCTTACATTCTGGATGATATCCAGCGTAAAATACGCAATTCTAGGGTCCCTAGCATAAAATCTTACGTTCTGGATGATATCCAGCGTAAAATACGCAATTCCAGGGTCCCTAGCGTAAAATCTCACGTTCTGGATGATATCCAGCGTAAAATGCGCAATTCCAGGGTCCCTAGCGTAAAATCTCACTCAGCCGATATGAAAAATCCAGAAAACTTGTTTTGACCATAAAAACTTTATTTTAACTCGAAATGAGGTGAATCAAAAACCAAATTCACACGAAATTTCGTGCTCTTGCTCATGGAACTACTAGTTTTCAAAAATAACAAGTTTTAGTAGATCAAAACCAAGAAAACTCCATGAACTAAAAGTTATAAAGTAGATCTAGAAGAAGCTATCCATAAAAATTAAAAACTCCAAGATCTAAAGAGGCTTATAATCATGTAAAGAAGTGAATGGAACAATAAAACTTGAGATCCATCATGAAGCAAGTTGCACTTGCCTAGGGCTCTTGGGTGTAGGTGGAGAGTACTGGTGAGGAAGAAGAAGAGTGAATAAGGAGAGAGAAAGAGTTGGGCTAATAAATGGGGATGGTGGTGGTAGGTAAGGGTTCTCCTCCTTGGTTCATGATGAACCAATAAATAATCCAAGCCGAACCAAGCCAACCCAAACAAGCCGAACCAAGCCAGGAGACATGCAATAAGAGTCAGATACGTACACGTATTCCAAAATTGGTAATTACGAACTATGGTCATCACACACACACATATATATATACATAAATATATATATATATATATATATATATATATATATATATATATATATATAAGTGAGGTAAAAGAGTAAGTGAGTATGTGCGTGTTTGGCATATGTGTGAAAGGATATGTGTTAATGTTCTCAGATTTAGTGATAGGTAGGTGTATGTGACATGGGATACATGGTGTCAAAGGGTGTATGAATGCATGTATGTAAAAGGTTATAGGTTAACTCGGTTTATAGAAATGCATACATACATACTTACATTGCATACATACATACATATATACATACATACATACATACATACATATTATGTATACTACATACATTGCATACATGCCTACATACATATCATATATACATACTTGCATTCATTCATGCACATATATATACAAACATAGATGCATACATACATATTTTAATACATTATATAATTGTATACATTATATTAATATATGCATACTCTACATTATATTACATAACCATACATGCTATCCTTATATATTGTATTACAATATTTATACATTATGCATTCATACCTATCATTACATATATACTTTGCATTCATATCTAGCATTCATTATATACTTTCATGCATACATTGTATATCATTTTTTTATTAATGTATTTATGCATTGCTTACATACATTACATTGATTGCATTCCTACATGCTTGAATTCGACCATATATATACACATTTGTAAAGAGGATATATCATAATATATATCATTTTATTCATCTGACATATCATGCATTATATACTCTACATTCATTTAATATCCATACTACATAGGCTCATAGGTTACACAAAATGTCTATGTCGTATAGTCACTCTTCTACTTAAAATTAATACTGTACCAATTGGGCCTTCACTAAATTCTAGGATTAAGTTATTTTGTAGTCCTTCGTGTTACCTTCCGAAACTTCAAACGGATCGCATTTTCGTGTCCGGAAGATCCCGGAATCGCAAAAATTTCAAAACGCGTTCGTCTTTCGTACAACTGACACTCAAATAATTCTACAGAAAGTTCTATAAAGAATTTGGCTTATTAAAATATATATTTGGAAAGCTAACTTCGATACGGTTCTTTAAAAAAAATGGGAGATTAATCGGAGTTCTAATCTAAAAGTTATGACATTTCTAAGTTACTTTGGTTAATAAAAACGTGGATGAATATTATGACGAAGTTGAGTTATTTTGGACAAAAGAAACACATGTAGGCCAAGATACTTGGATACCAACATAGGTAGCCAAATAAAACTCATTCTAACCAATCTAACTAAGATAAATTCACTCTCTAACCATTCTAAAACTGAATTTAAATATCTATATAAACTATTATCATACATACATACACATGGGGTGTCCTAATTTGGGATCTATCAAGTAGGACACAAGATACATTTCTAAAATCCTCAAGAGAGCTCCAAATGGCCTCAAATTTGAATCTAAATTAGGTACATGCATGAGGGTAGGGTAGATCTTATGGGTTCAAAACTAACTAATATGCATGGGAAATCAATTTAGAGGGTTGGTTTTACCTATTGGGAGTAAAATTCCAATGATACTCCTAAGGACACGGCTCCGATACGAAAATCTTCCAAAAAGGACACTCCTCCTTGCACTTTGCTCCAAAATTTGCTAGCACCCTCCTTTGGTAGTATGAGAAGGTTGGGTAAAAGTTTTGGTGGAGGGATGTAAGGATTTGAAGATCAAATCAAAGAAGGAAGCTCTCTAATTTAGGTCCCTAATTTAGGAAAGAACACTTGGTGAAGAAAAATAGACAAGATGGAATGAAGCGAAAGAAATAGAGGCTAACCTACCTTTAATGGCTGCACTTAGATGAATTAGGGTTAGGTTTAAGCCTTTCTATTGGTTCAACTAGTCATAAGGCTTTCTTTTTCACAAATATCCTAAGGGATAAATATCCTACTTAGAAATCTATATATTGTTAATCTTAGCACTTAGTAGGAATGTTCTAACCATGATTCTAACCTCAAGACTAATCTAGATTAGTTTAAACTTCTAGGTTAAGGCTTAACCAAAGGATTAGCACAATATTTAATTAATATAAATTATAATTTCACAAAATTGTCAAAATGACCAAAATACTCCTAGGCTAAAAAGTTGTAATTAGTCATCATAATCACATGACTATGCTCCCTTGGTCATGGTTAGTCTCTAGGCTTAGCAAAACTAGGGTTTAACTTGTTAACCATCAAAATCATAATTCAACATTTTAAATAGTTTTAAATTGATTAAAAATCACAACATGAGTTAAATCTTATTATTGATTAATCAAAATTATAAAAGTTTAAAATTACCCTCATTTTAGAAAAGTGGGTGTTACAAGTCTACCCTCCTTAGAAGAATTTCGTCCTCGAAATTAAGATGGTCGTACTTCTTCTAGAGTCTCGTCCCTAACAATCATAGTCTCAGAACTTACCTAAATCATACAATTTAAAGAATGGCATATAGGGTCATAGCATACGGTGGCAGTTGAAAGTCTCATCTAAGTATACTAGTCATGCTAAACTAAAACGGTCATTGGGTATCAAAACATACAAGCAATCTGGGGTGCTAAAATAGAAAAGTTACAGAAACAACAAATCATCAAGGCTGTAAGGCAGTCAACCATCCTATATGAAAACTGGTAATTATCAAAAATAAAATAAAGACAACTAGTAATTATCTATAAAGGGGTACTATTAAAAAAATAAATCAAAAGTTTAAAGAACGAAAGTCAATAGCATTGAAATCCAATCACAATATAGATTAAGAAAATTTACACTACAATAAAACAGTGTTATAACGACACTTTATTTATGACACTTTCTAAATAAGTGTCGTTAATTTTATAATGATGACACTCGACTAAAAAATGTCGTTGTAATTGAGTATTTATCATAATCTACGACACCTATTTAAAAGTGTCATAAACATAACTTTAACAACACTTTTAAGTCAACTTACAAATGTCGTAGAATATTACGTACTATATACAACACTTTATAAGTGTAATAATATCATATATAATATACAATACTTAAAAAGTGTTGTCTCATAATGAAATTTCATACAATTTTTTTTTCTCAAAATTTTTTTGCTACAACATCGAGAGTTACACAGCAAAAGTTTTGGCGTTGAGGGCAGCAGTCCACGAAAATTTTGGGGCCAAAAAGTTTCCCTCCCACGAAATTGTGAGAGCACAGAAAAGATGTTAAGGGTTTTCTATTATCCCATTTTCTGTCTCTCTCTCTCTCTCTCTCATTCTCTTATTTTCCTTTCGCTTTTCTGCTCTCCCTCTCTAAATCGGACGATTTCTCGGAGGGGCCGGCAAAGGGGAACTTCTCTCGGAGGGGCGGCAAAGGTAAGAATTCGGGATTAATCCTTCTTCTCTCGAAGGGGCGGCAAAGGATGTTCTCTTTCTCCCAATTTTCTGAGTTTTTCTTTCTTGTTTTATTTTCTAGGTTTAATAATTGGGGATTCGGTAAACTTTAGAAAAGATCAATCATTATCTATTTTTTTCTTTCTTAAATATGGTTTTGAGGAAGAAATCAACATCTAGGGTTTCTCTTTGTTAATATTGACAACAATTTCCAATAACTTTCTTTAGGTTCAATTTTCTCTGAATCCTCCATGAACACGTACATGTTCAAGTGTTTTAGTTCTAAATTAGTTTCTTTCTAAAATTTACACTACTGCAAAAAAATTTCAAAAACAAAATTGTTGTTTTCCTTTTTTTTTTGGAATTGAATATTCATCTTGTGTTTTTGTGCATTGCAATAGGTTATACACCAGGACTCTTGGGTCTCAGGGACAGGCTATAGGTGAGATTATACTGACATGGACACTCCAAAAAAATTATTTTCTAAAATGTACTATGTTGTTTCATATTTTGTCCATACACTTTTAATTTTGTTGCCTTCATTTTCTTTCCTAACCTCTTCTCTATGCAATTTAGTTTTCGAAGCACTGATGATATTTTAAATAGGGATTGTTAAGATAATTTTATGTTCAATTGTGTTTTTCATCGCATTATGTGATTTTCTTATGTTTTTCTTTATGTTTTGTTTTATAAGTTACTTTGTTGTGTTATAACGTATTTTGGATTGACCGGGTTGTGTCCAATACATTTTCGACATGATATGACCCACATTTTGCATTGATAACTCATATGTCCCTCAAGCACTAGTGCATCTTATAGTATTAGAACATGCCATATTGATTTTATCACTTGAAGTATATTTTAAAATATATTTCTGGGATAAACTATAGTGCAATTCATTTCTATTAATATAAGTTTTTAATATCATCAATGTATTATGATTGCTCTCTTGTTGTTTGCAGTTCTTAATATCAACAATATGCTAAAGTTCTCCTACAAGGAAAGTTATTAATTAATTGCGACCGTAGTTTTGATATCATGGCATTTGGATCTTAATTGTGACTATGCTAAAGTTCTCCTACCATGGCCGCTTGTGGTTTGGGTTTAGCAACTGTAGGTAAACTGCAATACAAGGCACCTTATGGTACAACAGAGTAGAGGTGGACATATATACTTCAACGCAAAAGATGTTTTTAGAAAGAACTTTTTTTGTTCGGATAAAAAGGAGTTGTAGCTACGGTTTTCTGGCAAGTTTCTCTCTTTTGGAATTGACAGTAATGTAGAGTCGAAATATATGAGATGAACACATAAGAGTATACAAAACCCAAGCCAATGTTGTGTCTAACACGAAAATATATGATCCTTGTGAGTTCCATGTACTGTTTACACAAGGAAATGATGCCAGTTACATTTATTTTGTTGTAATTTGGTAATATCTTGTAGGTAAATGTTCTCTTAACAAAGTATCAGGTTATATATATTGTTCCCTATGTAAATTATTAATATGAATGTTTAACTAATTAAGTCCATTCTATTATATTTGCAAATATGGCTTTTGAACAGGATATTCTTTTCGTTTTGAGTATTGTACATTTGTGGTATTGAGTGAATCTTTCTTGCTTATTATTTCAGGTGAGTGGCAATAGGTTGCAAAGTTCTTGACCGATAAAAGTTTCTTCTGTGGTAATGTCGAAGATGAGACAAAGAAGATGTTTTTGGTACGCAATGATTTGCACAACTGTTACGTGTTTTAAGCAATATTTTTCAATTATATTTGCCAAACATAGTAGTACCAATAACTTTATCCGGAAATTTTATTCGGGCTATCATATACTAGGGTGTGCGCGAGGGGAATAGAATCCCAGGTTCTAAATGAAGACCCAAGTACATGATTTTCAAATGTTTTCTGAATCAACATAAGGATATTAGTTTTTTCCCATATCAATTTTCTCTCTCCTTGAGACCATGACTGCAGTTGCATGCTGCCATTTGGCCTTGGTTCCATGGCCACACATTGAGACCATAACTGTAATTGCATGCTGCTATGTGAAAGCTGGGCTATATGTTATTTGTGCACTGCTTTACTTCGTTCTATACAAAGCTGGGCATGCTGCAGCTGCATGACTGCTGCAGTTGAGACCATGACTGCAGTTGAGGCCACACATTGAGACCATGACTGCAGTTGCATGCATGCTGTAGTTGCAGTTATTTGTGCACTGCTTTACTTCGTTCTATACAAAGCTGGGCTATATGTTGTCAATTTCTCTTAACTTGCATATTATATACAATGTGCACTTGCTGGTGACTCCTTTTTATACAAAGATGGGCTATATATTTGTCTTGCTGGTGACTTGCATATTATATGTAATGTCCACTTGCTGGTGACTTCTTTCTATACAAAGCTGGTCTATATATCTTTCTTGCTGGTGACTTGCTGGTGACTTCTTTCTATGCAAAGCTGGGCTATATACCTGTCTTGCTGGTGACTTGCTGGTAACTTCTTTCTATACAAAGCTGAGTTATATATCTGCAGAACATTGGCAGATTAATGGCTTCCAATAGTTTATTTTGTATGGTCAATTTCTCTTCTATTCTATTTCTTCATAACTTGCATATTATATGTAATGTGCACTGAAATCCCAGTGGTCTATTATGGTTTCTGATGTCCAGTAGTCTACCATGGCTGGTATCTTTATGTGTGATGACCCCCATTTGTTGTAAGTACTGTTTGATGGTCAACCGTTTATAGCTATAGCAGACGTTTATTTTGTATGGTCAATTTGAAAGCCATAATATTAATTTTAGTTCTTGTTTTGCAATAGCATTTGCATGGTCAGTTTGTAAGTTAAAATATTAATTCTCAGCTTTTTGTGTGCAGATTGATTGATGAGTTCGGATTACGTCGTTCGAGTTTGATACTGGAAAATTAAAGTTGAGCGCTAAATAGTAGTAGATTTTGTTATGTAATAGACTTTGTTTTTGTTCTCAATATTACTTTCTATTGAGACTTTGTATGGATTTTTATTGAGACTTTGCATGGATTTCTATTGAGACTTTGTACGGATTTGAGATATTTTAATATATGATAATGTTGGTACATTAAGTTTTATTATCTGGAAAATTAGTTTTGTTTAATTATATGAAAATAAACATATAAATGAAATCAATTTATATTTAATATATTCCGATGATATTTGAATTCATTTACTGTGTTCTCCATTTGAATTAGATAACAATTGCAAGGTAACATGGCATTAATAATAATCATGATTTTCATGTTTAGACAACACACAAAAATTGTTGTGAAAAATAATCTAACATTAAGTTGACACCTACAGATTGTCGTGAAATGAATATTAAACGTCACTGAAAACGTGTCATCATAAAGTGATTCTATGGCAGTTTTGTCGAGTAATCGAAAGTCCACAAAAATTTATTACAACACTTCTCAACTATTATTGAATTACTTTAAGATGACACCTTTTTCATGCCATGAAATTTCTTCACACGACATTCAGAAAGTGTCGTAATAAAAATATTACATAGCACTTTGGATGTGTCGTTAAAAATAAATAAACTTTCTACGACACCCCTATACTCAGTACTTAAAAAGTGTCGTGAAAAGAGTATAACGACACTTTTAGAGTGTCGTTATAACACTATTTTGCTGTAGTGTTAGTCTCGATACGATCTAAGTTGATCAATTCTGGGAAATCAAGATTTGGGCAATATGAAGGACAAGGTCATCGAAGTCTGAGCATGAGCATACAAGGATGGAGATTCAGGTTACAATTAAATTTAATTCAATTGAGTACGACCCAAGATATTAATATGATAAGAAAAGATGATCAAGGTCGATTAGTCGTGATTAAGGGAGCTAGGATTCAATGATATTGAATACTTTTAAAGGGTGATTCAAAGATATGGAATAAGTCAAATTTCTCCTTTTAAAAGGAAAAAAGAGAAAAGATTTCATAGAAAAGTCAAGTTAATCATCTCTCTTTGATACTATCAAGTTTATCATTTGCCAATCATATTTTTATCTCACAAGTCCCAATACAAAAATCAACCTTTGTATGACTACCATCAAAATTATATCCTTTCGCCATAAAGATTTGACCTTGCCATGATCACCATATGGTAAATTTCTATGTTTCGAAACATTATTCATGAAGCATACCCTTCTTACTAGGAATCAAAACTGACCACTTAATCATCATAAATCTAAATTCTTCCACCTTGTCTTGAATTGGATCCGAAGCCTCTAATTCAAGTTTTATGTAATCCTTGAACTTATTCAATTTACTCTCCTTGTATTATTTAAATCTAAACCCACTAGGCCTTACAAAACTATTTCTTTATTATAAATTAAACCTTCATATTTCTTTCAACGTACACCTTCAATATTATTCTCCTAAAATTTAAAATTTTCATAAAATCTATGTATTTTATATAACTCAAAATCCTGGCGTTCTTTCTGTTTCTAGCCATTTCTTACAATATCTTATTCAATTTCGTATCATCATTGCATATAGTTAAAATCGCTTCTCTATTACTAAATTCCTAAATTTAACATCATAGCCTTAAAGTGTAACGTTTCAAGAATCAATAACCAAAATTTATCCAAGTTCTCGAAATTAAGTTGACCTCGAATATCCTCATCAGTTATAAAATACTTCTATGAATTATTCATACCAAAAAGATTTCTCTAAGTATGATTGTTCCTAAATTGATAATATAACTCTCTTGATTTCATCCTCAAATTCAGTAGCATCTCTATCCCAAACCTATATCAAGGTCCATCATATTATACCCCTAGCAAGATTATCAGAAGATAACAAATTAAGTTTTTTCCAAGTTAGATGATTTACGTTACTTCTTCGACCTTTCGAAGGTGAAAAGATATGGAGATTCAATGGTTTCAAAGTATAGCTGACAGAATTAGATACGAGACAGGTGATTGATGCAATCAGGACAGTTTTTTTTACAAAAATGGTAATACAAGAAATAATGGCAAGAAAGAAATAATGATAAAATTTGTTCTTCATGAACTGTTAAAAAGAAATAAACCCATTTAAGATAAAATCTGATACCATACATGTCTTTCTGAAATTATGTTGTCAAAATTTCACCACGTCAGTAAGCATAGCTACAATAAACAATAGAGTCCATAACTAAGGTATACTTCCTAAAATCATGTCATCGGGAATTCTTACCATGCAAACCGGTATGGCTGCAAGAAAATCCAAATTCCATAACTAGGATAAGCATATCTAAAATCAAGCTCTATGTCCTTGTCATGCTAGCTTGTATGGCTGCGATAAATTCTAAACTCCATAAATAAAGCAGACATTTACCTTATCAGGATATACCTTAATTCAATCCACAAAATTTATCTCAATGCAAGATCAAAGTCAACAACGAACATCATGAATCAAAATCAACAACAAATCAAGGAAGTGTAAATAGAGGCAAGCGGGAACAGATTCAAGAGTTTTTGAAATAAGAATCTCAGGGGTTATCCCTGGAATCTATCAAGAGTTCCTAACTATGATTGAGCAACTCCTATCATAACCTAGAACATATATCCTAATAGCAGGCTCGTAGCAGCACTCTAAGTCAAACTACGAAATCGCACTAGTTGCGACACTGACCTGCATGGGCCACCACAAAAATGTGTCATGACCCGTACCCTGATTAGGGGCACGAGTAAGTGGTTATGTCCAGCCATGCCGCAGAATCGACGGTAGAACACTGTATAGGTCGTCTATAAATACTACAACCAGATAAAATATAAGGGTACCTGTCATCTCCGTACGGAGGTATAATATGGCATAACTCAATCACAAGACAAACTAGGATAGATAGCACGAAATAGAAATATGATAGAAAAGAAAACTGGAAAGGAGTTCAAGATCCAACACAAGCTCAGAGATATAAAAACATCACAGAAACTCAAAATATAGGCACCAGCCAGTGCAGCATCAGCAGCAGAGGGTGCAGCAGCAGGTACCGAGGCAGCAGGCCACCACCTATGCTTATTGCAAGAAGCCAGGGCACGGGTGGAACGAGTGTAGGAGGAGGCTGGGCAAGTGCCTGGTATGTAGCTCAGGAGATCACCAGATGAGAGAGTGTACCTTGACCACGGGACGAGCAGCTCAGGGAGGAGGAGCCAGGACAGTAGCAGGCCAGCAGAGGAGACCAGGCCTGCCGACCCAGCAACAGAGATTTGTTCAGCACCAGCAGCAGGCCAGGAAAGGCCAGTCGGGGCGAGCTTTCGCCATGGCGGCTGAGGATACAGAGGTGATCGGAGAGCTGATTGCAGGTTCAATTCTCTTCGACTCCAGTCCAGCTTGTGCATTATTCGATTCCGGTGCTTCGCATAGTTTCATATCAGTATTTTTTGTGATTAGACACGGTATCATAGCTGAATCATTGCCTAGGACTTACATAATCACAACCGGGGGTGGCATTATCCTCGTACGTGATGTTTGTAAGGGTCGAAGAGTTATTTTGGGAGGCCGTGAGTTGGAGGTGAGCCTGCTCGTAATGCCATTGCCGAACTATGATATAGTACTCGGCATGGATTTGTTGAGCAGGCACCATGCCATCATTGATTACAGAGGGGGTAGAGTTCTCTTCAAAGCGCCGGGGGAGCCAGAGTTCGAGTACTCCAGACGTCAGGCGGAGCAGAGCAGCGGAGTTTTCTGCGGAGTCTCGGTTGAGGAGCAGGCGATTCCACACCCTTTGATAGCAGAGTATATGGATGTTTTCCCAGAGGAGCTGTCGGGATTGCCACCAGACAGAGACATAAAGTTCTCGATAGACTTAGTTCCAAGAGCGGAACCCATCTCTCAGCATGTCTATCGGGTGAACAACAGCGAGCTGGTGGAGCTGAAGAAGCAAGTGGATGAGCTGCAGGACAAGGGCTTCATCCGCTCGAGTTCGTCGCCATGGGGTGCACCAGTGTTGTTTGTGCCGAAGAAGGATGGGTCGGTACGGATGTGTATTGACTATAGGGCACTCAACAACCTTACGATCAGGAACAAATACCCAATGTCGCGGATCGACGATCTTTTTGACCAGTTGAGCGGAGCTCGGGTATTTTCCAAGATTGATCTGAGGTCGGGATATCACCAGGTGAAGGTGAAGGGGGATGATATTCCCAAGACCTCTTTCAGGACGCGGTACGGGCAGTTTGAGTTTTTGGTTATGCCGTTTGGACTAACCAATGCACCAGCAGTGTTTATGAACCTTATGAACAAGGTGTTCCACCAGTATCTGGATCAGTTTGTGGTGGTGTTCATAGACGACATCTTGATATATTCCAAGACTGAGGAGGAGCATGAGGAGCATCTGCGGATAGTGCTGGAGACTCTCAGGAGGGAGCAACTTTATGGAAAACTCTCCAAGTATGAGTTTTTCTTGGACCAGGTGGACTTCTTGGGGCACGTTGTGACTGGAGATGGTATCTCAGTTGACCCTAAGAAGATTGTAGCAGTTGAGGCATGGGCAGCGCCGACTTCAGTTGCAGATATCAGGAGTTTCCTGGGGCTGGCAGGATATTATCAAAGATTTGTGCAGGATTTCTCCCGGGTTGCAGAGCCGTTGACACGGTTGACCCAGAAGGATGCTGAGTATGTTTGGTCAGAGGAGTGTCAGGCAGATTTTGATGAGTTGAAGAAGCGGCTTATGACAGCTCCGATTCTGACATTGCCTTCAGGATCAGGTGGTTTCACTACTTATAGTGACGCTTCAGGAAAGGAGCTGGGTTGTGTTTTGCAGCAGCATGGAAGGTGATTGCCTATGCTTCCAGGTAATTACGTTCCCATGAGAAGAACTACCCTACCCACGACCTGGAGCTTGCAGCGGTGATATTTGCTTTGAAGTTGTGGAAGCATTATCGGTATGTGGAGAGGGTGGAGATCTTTACAGATCACAAGAGCTTAAAGTATGTGTTCACTCAGAAGGAGTTGAACATGAGACAGCACAGATGGCTAGAGTTGATGAAGGATTTTGACATCCTACTTCAGTATCACCCAGGGAAGGCCAACGTGGTTGCCGATGCCTTGAGTAGGTATCCGAAAGCCATGTGTTTGACCATAGATCGGCATTTTCTTGCAGACTTAGAGAGCCTTGGGATTGAGGTGATCGTGTTCGGGGTACAGATGCAGTTATGAGGGATGCAGATTCAGTCGAACTTGGTGGAGAGGATCAAGTCGGCACAGTTTGAGGACGTTGCTCCGTGGTGGCTCCGAGAGCAGGTTTGAGCAGGATTGCTGGAGGGCGAGTTTTCTCTTGCAGATGATGGTGCCTAGAGGCACGGTTCCAGATTATGTGTGCCCAACGGAGAGCTCAGGGAGCAGGTTTATGCAGGAGGCCCACAGATCTCAGTACTCCATACACCCTGGTGCCAACAAGATTTACCGAGATCTGAGGGAGCTTGTTTGGTGGTCCGGATGAAGCGGAGGTGGCTCACTCGTAGCTAGGTTGATCTGTCAGCAGGTCAAGGCGGAGAGGCAGAGGCCCGGTAGATTATTGCAGCCGCTGCCCATTCTGAGTGAAATGGGAGCATATCACTATGGACTTCGTATCAGGATTGTCGCGTATACCAGGAGAAAAAGACGCGATTTTATCATCGTTGACATGTTGACCAAATCGGCCCACTTCTTGCCATTCAAGCTGGGTATGTCTACAGAGAGGCTGGCAGAGATGTATATGGCGAGATAGTCAGGATTCACGGAGTTTCGGTCAGCATCGTCTCAGATCGGATAGTCGCTTTACTTCTCATTTTTGGAGGAGTCTGCAGACTAGCTTGGCACTCAGCTCAGTTTAGTACCGCATACCACCCCAGACGGACGGACAGTCGGAGAGGACTATTCAGACACTTGAGGATATGCTGCGGACGTGCGTCTTGGAATTTTGGAGGCTCCTGAGAGGATTATCTTCATTTGGTGGAGTTTGCTTACAACAACAGTTTCCAGGCCAGCATTGAGATGTCACCTTTCGAGGCTTGTACGTGCGTAGGTGCCGTACACCCTTATCTTGGGATGATGTTGGTGGCGCGTTTACTGGGGCGACAAGAGATGGTTGTTGATGCAGCCGAGAAGGTGAAGCTCATCAGGGACGACTTCACATGGCGCAGGACAGACATCGGCACTGGGCCGATAGCCACCGGAGGCCCTTGGAGTTTGAGGTACAGATTAGAGTAGGATTAGATTAGGTTTGATTGTTTGTGTTTTATTAATCATGTTTGTTTATTATAATTAATTGAGACCTTTCTATGATTAGGTCGGAGACCAGTTTTCTTGAGGATATCTCCGACTCATGGTACTATACATTTTGGTGGAGACGGGAAGCTTAGCCCGCGCTTCATCGGCCCTTTCGTTATCAGCGGGAGAGTCAGTGACGTGTCATATAGGCTAGACTTGCCGCCTGCACTTGTGGGGGTCCACAACGTATTCCATGTATCACAGTTGAAGACGGTACGTGGCTGACCCTAGCCATGTGCTCGATCATTCAGAGATTAAGGTCGGGCCTTCTCTCAGCTATCCAGAGCAGCCAGTGGAGATTCTGGATCGACGGGAGAAGGTTCTGAGGAACCAGGTGATACCCTTGGTAGTGTCGCATGAGGCATCATTCTCCAGGAGAGTCTACCTGGGAGCGGGAGGATAAGATGCGCGAGCGATACCCTTATCTTTTTTAACCGTGAGGTATACTTTCTATCATTCTCATCAGTTGCATTTCGCCTTTCAATTTCGAGGACAAAATTCTTTTAAGGATGGTAGATATGTCACTACCAAATTTCTAGTTTGAGGGTATTTTTGTCATTTTTGGGGTTATTTGAATTTATTATAATTTATTTGAATTTATGGGAATTTTTAGAATTTATTTTGGAATTGTTTGGATGAGGGTTGACTAGGTTGACTTTGACTAACAATGACCATGGTAGACTAACCTAGGAGCTAACCCTAGTTGAGTTTGGACTTGGTTAGGTTATACAACCCTAGTTAGACTAGAGTTGACCCATGGTATGGTTATTTGACTTGAGTTAGACTTTTAAGTCGTAAGCCATGACTTGTGATTAATCATTGAATCAATAACTAGCCAAATAAGCCAAAGCCCATTAACTAGTGCCTAACCCTAACCCTAACACTATTTGTCCAGCCACTACACCCATTGGGAAACCCCCTTCATATAAATATTCTCCTCCATTTAGGGCTAGCCTCTTTAGGAAGGAGCAAGTTTAGAAAGAGGTATTTTTTCTACTTCAAAAATCCCTAGAAAATCCATTTTAACTCCTTTTTAATCCAAACAAATTGCAATAGGTTCTAATTATTGTTTTCTTGCTGTTGGAATTAGTTATTCTCAGTTTTCTATCAATTTGAAAGAGTTTGGTGGCTTTTGGGAATCCTCATTCAAAGGAGTTTTTGTGTTGGAGAACATCATAGGTAAAATCCTAATCCACCTATTTAAATTTGGTTTTAGTTACATAAGTGCCTAGCCCTAAGTACCCTGACCTTGTAGGAATAGGATTTATAGGAATTTATGTCCTGTACGTGTCCGTATCGGACATGTATCAGTGACAGCCATAGGTGTTCGACGAAATGTCTCAATGGACATTTCGTTCTGATTTTGCAAAACTTTTGAATAAAAAAATGTAATTTTGTGTCGCTTACTCATTTCCATTGCTCTGAACTTGCATCGTGTCTGTGTCGTGTTGTTTGGACACTCGTGCACACACACTCGGACACGCACGCGCGCTGCTACAGTTCTCCCCTGCCACTCGGGCTTCCTATAGGACACGACACTGGATGGTTTGACACAAAATTTTGTGGACACTAGGGTCATGCACTGACATCATGCCCACAAAATTTCACTAGGTTTCGTGGTCGGGTTGGAGAGAAATCAGTCGTGCACTGATTTCTCACTGATCTGCACACAGTTTTAATTAGCCACTGATACGGCCTTGTATCTTTGGACACGACACGCAATGACACAAATCAGGATGACACACACCGAGGTCTACCCTAGGCGTACCCACTGACACGAGCACGAGATCTAGTTTGGGTTGTGTCGGGTGCACGACACGCGTGCACCTGTGCACGACGTACTGTCTGTGCATTGTGTCTCTGTGCACTATTTTGGGAAAATTCATTTTGGACACGGCTGTGTCCTCGTGGTGGACACTTGACACTTCCAGAGACACCTTCACACATGGTATTTGAATTACCAACCTTTAATTTAGCATTTTAGTTTAATTTGATGTTTAATTTCCTTTTTCCCCAAAAAACCCGAAATATACTATATTATCAGTTTCCAGTTTTTCATTGAGTTTTATAATCCTTTTTGATCAATCCAAATGCTGTTAATTACATGTATAAATCCCTAATATTGGTTACCTATATATAATCTACATGTATGCTAATTTATGGGTTGTAATTGTGGGATTTGGATGTCGTTTTTGGCATGAGAAACTGTCAATGGATGGGACTGCTTGGGAAGTCTGATACAAGGTTCACCTAATGTTTCCTTTTTCTTCCAGTTTTGAATATGACTTTGACAGTCCTTTTTATCAATTTAAATGTTGTTAGTCACAGGTTTAAGTCCCTATTATAGTCCTCCTATATGAATTCTACATGTGTGTCAATTTTGGGTTGGAATGGTTATGTTTTGATTTCGAAATAGGGGGTGGTATGAGTGTTAGGCTATTGTGCAAGGCTAAAATCTGAGATTTCATTGTTGATGTTAGAACTCAAAACTGAGTTCATGGTTGCCTGAGATTTCAGTGTGAATCACTTTCCTTTAACTGAGTTTGTTTTGATATTTAAAAGTATGAGATATTAGTGTTTTGATTGGGGCTCTCTCTCACACTTTTCATGTGTACATTGTCCTCACAATTCCCTCACCTCTCTCACCCACATTTCCCTCTCACTCACTCACTGATTTCAGATCCATCATTCACACACAGCCACACACCGCAGGACACTCACACCACACTGCCCTCATATCACTCTATGTACACACAGGTTATGTATGCTAACACACACACACACATGCCCTCTCTCTCTATATACATATGTATGTATATATTATATATATGAATATAATATATGTATGTATATATACTATGTGTAAATCTATTTATGTATGTAAATCATATATGTAAGTAATGTATATACAATATAGGTGGCTTACACATATGTGTATATATGAATTGAGTCTATATATATCTATATGTATATATATATGTGATGGTTCCAAATGAATATAAATTATAACCTAATCTGATGTATATAAATATGCATATGTATACCTATGTGATATTGAATGCCTATATGTATGTAGGTAGCTATATAGTTGTATTGTAATATAGCCTTGTAATGGTATGTGTTAGCTAGTTTAGCCTTGTTTAGACTAGTATGGACTAGTTAGACCTAGAATGACTAGTTTGACCTAATTTAGACTTGTTTGACCTAGTTTGACCATAGTTGACCTAGTTTGACTTTTAGGGTTGACCAGAGTTGACCAAGAGTTGACTTTGGCCAAGTTTGACCTAGATTCATGTATAATACATTGTAGTGTTTTATTTTACCATTCTGGACTTATTGTTACTTGTGCTGTTCTGAATAGGAGCCAGACACCACTCCTCCGACAGTACTTTTCAGTTGGACACTCAGATACCAGGCGAGTACATTCTCTGATCATTTCATATCCTGCTTAAAATTATTTTTCCTGTTTTAGATTACTTTACTTGATGCTGTCACATTGGTAACACGGATTAGTACTATATGGATCCATTCTTGAGATGTTATCCCCTCAGGGAGCATCGTATACTACATGTTCTGTGCGTTTCACTTACATGGTGTATCACTATGCTTCACGATTCTTCGATCACTTGTGATATGTACTCTCATGATCACAGAGTCTTCCCAGAATCACCCCATTTATGGGTATTCCCAGAATCACCCAATTGTGGGCATTCCCAGAATCACCCATTTATGGGCTATCCATGTATCACCCTTTGTGGTCCTTTGCATGGAATCATAACATAACCTGGCTGGATCCTTGCGTATTGATTGGAGGTACGGGGGAGTAGAAGTAAACATGTGAATAATATCCAAGCAGCGTAGTTCCCAGAATCACTCCATAGTATAGTTCCCAGAATCTCCTATGCCATTCACATGTTTATATTGTACTCTGACTCACTAGCCACAGTTAGCTCTCCATTTACAGTATATATATTTCCATTACAGTTCCTCTGTTTACATTCCATATTTCATTCAGTTTCCTGTATCTTACTCTACTGTATGTCTATATTTTCTAACCTGCTATGAACTGTTGAGATGTATTGTGCTCACTCCTGTCCTGACTGGACCTGTTGAAAATATTACAGAGGACGAGGAGGAGGCTGGTGTGGATACCTATTACGGTGCTACCTTAGATGAGTGCCTGGACCTTGACCAGCAGCAGGTCCTACTAGCTGTGGATGACACACCGTTAGACTAGGATGTTTTCATTTACAGTATTCTATGGATGTTTGTACTTATTGATACTTGGGATCTGGGATTATGTATTATCTTAGACACTTAGACTCTCTGATGTACTTGGGATTTCCTTCCATTTAAGTAGTTTTATTTATCTATCTATCTGCTATTTTATCATCTGTGTTTCCTTGAGTTTATATCATATCGTGCTTCTTCTTCCTTAGTTGTGATTGAGTTTACTTTTATCATGTCACCCCCATTCGGGAAGTATAACTGTTTAAGCTTTATATTATTAGATGTTGTGACCTAGGACAGCGTTCTACCGCCGACACTGCGGCGTAGGCTGGACGTACCCACTTCTCGTGCCCTTACTCTAGGGTGCGGGTCGTGACAACATGTGAGTACTGAATATCATAACATGGTGAGAAAAGTA
>JANAVB010043219.1:10243079-10245579 GCA_029216955.1 Iris pallida
ATTTGAGTGTTTTGGACAAAAGAAAAACATGTAGGCCAAGATACTTGGATACCAACATAGGTATCCAAATGAAACTCATTCTAACCATTCTAACTAAGAAAATCTACTCTATAACCATTCTAAAACTGAATTTAAATATCTATATAAACTATTGTCATACATACATACACATGGGATGTCCTAATTTGGGATCTATCAAATAGGACACAAGACACATCTAAAATCCTCAAGAGAGCTCCAAATGGCCTCAAATTTCAATCTAAATGGGGTACATGCATGGGGGTGGATCCTATGGGTTCAAAACTAACTAATATGCATAGAAAATCAATTTAGAGGGTTGGTTTTACCTATTAGGAGTGGAATCCCAATGATACTCCCAAGGACACGGTTCCGACAAGAAGATCTTCTAAAAATGACACTCCTCCTTGCACTTTGCTCCAAATCTTTGCTAGCACCCTCCCTTGGTAGCATGAGAAGGTGGGTGAAAGCTTTAGTGGAGGGATGTAAGGATTTAGAGATCAAATCCAAGAGTGAAGCTCTCTAATTTGGGAAAGAACACTTTATGAAGGAAAATAGGCAAGATGGAATGAAATGAAGGAATGGAGGCTAACCTACCTATAGTGGCTGCCCTTAGATGAATTAGGGTTAGGTTTAAGCATTCCTACTGGTTAAACTAGTCATAAGGCTTTCTTTTTCACAAATATCCTAAGGAATAAATATCCTACTTAGAAATATCTAGATAATGTTAATCTTAGCACTTAGTAGGAATGTTCTAACCATGATTCTAACCTCAAGACTAATCTAGATTAGGTTAAACTTCTAGGTTAAGGCTTAACTAAAGGATTAGCACAATATTTAATTAATATAAATTATAATTTTATAAAATTGTCAAAATGACCAAAATACCCCTAGGCTAAAAAGTTGTAATTAGTCATCCTAATCACATGACTAGGCTCCCTTGGTCATAGTTAGTCTCTAGGCTTAGCAAAACTCGGGTTTAACTAGTTAACCATCAAAATCATAATTCAACATTTTAAATAGTTTTAAATTGATTAAAAATCACCAAAAATCACAACATGAGTTAAGTCTTATTAATGATTAATCAAAATTATAAAAGTTCAAAATTATCTTCATTTTAGAAAAGTGGGTGTTACACTCGGGACCTTATCATATCGGCTATGAAGCTGGTCTTTGGTCATCGGTTGGCTTTACTCCCATCCTTGGTGCGTGATACTCAACGAGGCTTACGAAATATTTCAAGAAAGTTAATAGAGCATCATGGGAGAACCGGCGAATTTCCTCAAGCTGAATCCTTTACCCCTACCTAATGGCTTAGTTAGAGCTACATCGCCCGGGTCTGATAGCCCCTAACACCATTAAGGGTTATGAGGCGGGAGATGCAACCCTGCTCAACTATCATTGGGTAAAGTGGCTCTATCAGGGCGTTCCCATTTGTAGATTGTTATTGGGTCGCTTAGATGGCTACAACTTCAATAGGACTTTGCCTACTTACAGAGGCTATCTTACAGAAGAAGAGCTAGTAGACCAGGGCAGGGAAAAGCGCAACCTGACCCACGATACTTTGCGTTGGCTACAGTCTGTCCGTCCCTCACACTTGGTGTACCAAAATCAGAATCGAGTGTCCTAGAGCCCTATATACCGAATCAATTTGTGCGGCAGTTCGATTACAGCCAGATAATGATCGACAACCAAGGCCCGTGCCTGGGTTATGAGGGCAGTCTACTAGATGTCATTCGTGCGTGGTATTATCATAATGCCGGGTGTACTAGGGAAAGTTCTATAATCTTTGTAATCCTAGGGGAGACCCACATCTTGTACACCGTCATGAAGTTTTACTACTTGGCGAACAACTTCTCGTCGGGCTATGATCGAGACTGGAGTCTAATCGAAGGGACTAAGTTGGAGGCAAATCAGTCGATCCTTAGGTGCTTCAGAGAGCTTATGTCATCAGGTGATAGAACCTCGGATGGGTCCAGTGCCTCCTAGGAAGAAAGAGAATATGAAGCGCCCTTGAATACCCCGTCGAAACATCAGACCTCCTTGGATGCGAGTTCTCCACCTACCAAGAGATTCAAGCGGACTGCACATAAGCAGAGCGGATGCGCACAACGATCTTCACTGCGGAAGAAGACTCCACCCACTGAGTCTTCTTCACAGGTACACACTAGTCTTTTTACCCTAGTTTTATCTTATTCCTTCTACTTATTGTTGTTTTGTTTGTACAGGCAAAGAGACAGTTGGGGCAGTCAGAGATAGATATGACCGATCGCGAGCCCTAACTTCTCAGGGTACTTTCTGAAGAACCTCTTACTAGGGCGTGTCACGACCCACACCCTGGTTAGGGGCACGAGCACGTGGTTACGTCCAGCCTATGTCGCAGAATCGGCGGTAGAACACTGTATATAAGGTCTGTAAATACTATGACTAAATAGTATAAAGGTACATGTACAGTATATACACTCCGAATGGAGGTGACATA
>JANAVB010043219.1:10250579-10266538 GCA_029216955.1 Iris pallida
TCTCGCTATTTTTAGAAGTTAGGGTTACATCCCCTGTATCAACCGGAGGTCCTCCTTTGAGGAGGAAACAAGGAACCACTTCTGTCGTGGGCTCCTCGAATGTCGAGGTGCATATGATCATGAGGCCTATGGAGGCTAGTATCCCAAAAAAGAACCCGTCGACTTTATCTACTGAGGCCGCTGACGTGGAAGAAGTTTCTCCTTTTGCTCCTTTTGACTATGAAAATAAGGACCTTTTAGAGCTGATGGCTTCCTATTAGAAAGAGACTTCCACGAGCCTGACTGCAGATACAGCTGTCGTGACACCCAGGGTTGGTCTTGCGATCGCCACAGGCATGGCCCGAGAACCCGTATCCGAGATGGACCGAACGGTTGAGGATACTTAAGGCATTACCCAGGATTCTTCTACCGAACCTCCTTCCTATATTGATGAAGTGGCTAAGGGACCATCAAAGTTCATGGAGGTGAAAAGGATAAGATAGCTAATAGAGTATTGGCCGAAGAGGCTGTTGGAGAGTTGGCCAGTGTGGCCATTAAAATGTCGATGATGGGGGCATTGAAAAGTTGGTCCGGGAGGCCTTTGTGACAGTGGCCGAGGAGGTCATTAAGGAGTTGGCTGATGCGATCATAGAAGTGGCAGCCGAGGACGCCATTGAAGAGTCGACTAATGTGAACATCGAAATGGCAATCGATGAGGCCATTGAAGAGCTGGTCAAAGACCGTTGTTGAGTTGATCGAAGAGACCGTTCTTGATAGGTCAACCGAACAAGCCCTCGAAGATTGGGCTGACAAGCCAGCTACTGAAGTAGTCATTACACCTTTGGCGGCTACGGGAGCAGGAGTTGGCTCTGAGATGGAGGGGCCTTCTACTATGGGAGGTCCTGTCCCAACAAATGTCCCATGGGGAGCCACACACGGGACTACTCTTAGCCAGTGGTCTAAAAGTTGGATCAAACAGCGCCTAAGGCTAGTGTGCTGCAACTCCCTTGGCGATTTTGTCCTCGGGGTATGGGCATTTTTGCCCCAGCGACCGTCTCTAATTCATAGTGCCTACGGCTATGGTTTTTTCTGCTCCACGTCCTTTAGGACCGTCTACCGGGGGGCCGCCTATGACCCCGATGGCTATGCTGAGAGTGACTACTATACCACCCTTATTCTCTGTACTATTTGTACTGCTTTTAAGCATGGCGTAGAGAGTGTTCAGAAAAATCGACATTCGTACTGGCTGGGTCTACAGTAAGAACCCAGTTGGTGGCCTTGTAAGAGTATCATGGGTACGAGGCAAAAGCGGATGCCCGGAGGGCTCTATGGTGGAATTGGAAGCTATTCTGGAGCTTCAAGGCCTTGAGAAGAACCTTTCTTCTATGGTAGACGTAGAGTTAGAGAAGATGGCTATAGAAGTTTTCTAATATAAATTAGGGTGAGAGGCCGCAGTGTGTCGGCTTACTGAGATCGAGGCTCGAATTGGAGAGATGGTCACTACCGAGGTTATCCAGGTCTGTCGCCAAGCCACTCTGGAAGAGCAATATGAAAGTCTTCGAGAGGAGATCTGAATTTTGAAGAAAAAGCTGGCTACCTCTGAGAGTGAGCTAGAGAAATCCAGGGACGAACGGAAGTCCCTTTGTCTACAGTCCGAGGCTTTTGCTCAAGAGAAGGAGAAAGTCAGCTCTTATCAGACAGAGTTGGAGGCTGCTTACCAAGGACTATCTCAGCTGAGATAGGAGGCAGCCAGGCATCAGGAAATAGAGCGTTGAGCAATAGAGTATGTCGGCCCTAGGATCACCCTCCTAAGAAACCAGATTGATGAGCTCCTTCACCGGCCTACTTAGGCATCAATCTTAATGTCTTCTTTTTGTTCCCCTTCTTTGGAGAGTTTTTTTTTTCATTTTGATGTAGTAGAACTTCTTATCCTTCATGAATAAGAGTCATCCTTTTTTATTTGCTTACCTATTTGTGAACTCTTTGAAATAGCTTAACTCCGTTAGGGATATTTTTATGAGGTGTTTACTCAGAGGTAATATGGAAATAGTAAACACGGAATTTATGTTAGAATTTTCCTTACTCAGAGGTTATGAGGACATGGTATGAATATATTCTATAGGGATGTATAGAACGACCGAGAGGTAGTATGGATGTGAAATGTTCTATAGATGAATATGATAACACGGCGTTTGCCATAAGAAAATGTCTACTTAGATGTAATATGGACGTGGTAGACATGAACCTTTGTTGGACTATAAAAAATGACTCAGAGGTGATGTGAACTTGGAAGTTATCTACTGGGGAAATGATAAAGGAATGAATTCGTTAGTAGAATCCATAAGCACCTGCGTGGGATGTAGAAATACATGTTGATTTAGACCTCAGACATTTTCTTTAGGAACTTGCCATTGATCAGCATCATTAGCAAATTGTTGTTAGGTTTGGCAAGATGGTAAGAACCGTTGGAGTAGACCATCCCTATGACGAACGGTCCTTCCCACTTGGGTTCGAATTTGCTAGGCGTCTTGTGAGTCATCACAATTGGTCTCTGAACGGACAAGATGAGGTCACCCAATTGGAATGTCCTTTCTTTGACCTTTTTGTTGAAGGCCCACAAAAATTTGAGATTGATATAGCTCGATATGTGCTGAGCTAGCAGACACTTTTCGTCCAATTCTTCCAGCTCTTGTAGTCGACGACACTGATTGTCTTCGTCTGTCAGTTGGTTGGTGACGGCGACCCATAGAAACGAAATTCGGATCCCCAGTGGGAATACCGCTTCACTCCGTAGATGAAAGAGAATTGCATATTGCCAGTGGTGTCCGTACAATTTTAAAGTAATCCCATAGACATTTGCCAAGTTTTTTATTCCAGTCACACTTATTAGAAGATACGAGCTTCTTGAGTAACTTAACGATTATCTTGTTGAAAGCTTCGGCTAGCCCGTTCGCTGCAGGATTTTAGGCCGTCGATGCTACGTTCTATATCCATTTTTATCACAAAACGATGAAATGTGTGGCTCACGAACTAAGGGTCATTATCGTGGATAATCCTTTGAGGAACTCTGAAGCGGTAGATAACATGATGCTTGACAAAGCTGACCACGTTTGAGGTTTTCACCTCAACCAATGGTATCGCCTCCACCCACTGGGAAAAGTACTCGGTAATAGTGAGGATAAACTAGTGTCCTAAAGTGTTGGCCTATTGGTCATGGTCGAACCGGATTTTAATAATTGATCAAACTCTGTCTCGATATATGGGCTATTTGGACTTTTGGACAACTTCCAAAGAACTGCTACCTATCTTTTCAAGACCAAAGCTAATTTTGTCGTATGAGTCTGTATTTCTATGTACAATGTTTATTGAGTCTAGGAATAATTATATAACGTATACCGTAGTAGCAAATCGACTAGAGGATTGTAACTGGCTTGAGATTTGAAAATGAAAGCTTAAGAATACTTTGGAAGACGTTTAAGCTTAGGAGAAGAGATAAGAAAGTGAATGAGTGAGTTGAAATGATTGAAATTCTCTATTTATAGGTTTACCAAAGTCAGAATTCTGGCAGAATTCGGGTAGAGTTCTATGAAAAATCTTGGCAAGTAGCCGTTGCATCCATAGATGCAGGAAGACCAAGTTGAAAATCCAACATACACTAAGTGAGGATAAACTAGTATCCTTTAAAGGATGGATGGATGATCAGCCCAATGATATCCAATTCCCATGTTTCTACGGCCAAGAAGCCAGAGTAGGGTATAGGAACTCAGAGGGTTGGTGGATGAAGTCAGCATGCAGCTGACATACCCGACACTTTTTAGCATAATCAGCGACATCTGCCATCATGGAAGGCCAATAGTAACCCATGTGACATAATCAGTCCTGCAACTTAGGACCAGGCTAGTGAGCTTCAAGGTACCATCGTGTGCCTCTCGGATTGCTTCTTTTGCTTAAGCCTTAGATAGACACCGAAGGAGAAGTCCTTCGTATATACGATGATACAGTATTTTCCTAGCTGTATCATAGTAGAACGGGAGCGACTGCCTTTTGGTAGAAGTGGCTTCCTTCGAGTCTTCGGGTAGGATTTCGTAGACTGTATAGTTTATAAACAAGAATCGCTAATCCCAAATGTCGACGTTGGTGTCTGTCTGCACTGAGTAGCTCAAACATGCACGCAGATTATTCTTTGGGCAAACCAGCTCTCGACCTATCATGATGATGGAGTTCTGGGTATCGACAAGAGCTGCCCGAGAAGCAACAAAATCCACGAGGGCATCGGCCTCAAGGTTTAACAATCGAGGTACATGCTCCATAAAGAACCCTGTAAAGGTAGAGATGATATCGATTGTCATGATGGTAAGGAACTAGATCCTCATATTGAACCTCATATTGGCCTCTAACCTGGTTGATTATCAGTTTTGAGTCATCATAGGCATCGAGGTAGTCGACCCCCAATTGTTTGGTAAGATGGAGCCCGATGATGTGAGCATTGTATTCAGTAACATTATTGGTGCGTGATTCCATGAGAGAATATGCACTATGGATGACTAGACCATCAGGTAAGGAGGATTACTACTCCTGCAATGATTTTGCCTTTGGGCCTTCTTGTACCATCATCAAAGAACATTCGCTAGACGGGATTGTCTGTGACCACGTTGGACTCCAAGACTTCATCATGAATACCGTCATAGAGTTTTGATGCTTTCGATACAGGATACACGGCCAAGAAGTCTGCCAATGCTTGGTCATTAACCGTCTTTTGTAGGATGAACACCATGTCATAAGGCGTCCAGAGAATCTCCCAAATGGCTAACCGCAAGTTTAGTTCCCATAGCTTATTGATAAGGACTCTAAGGGGATTAACTTTGGAGATAACATGAATTGTCTGTCTGGCCACATAATGGCAAGTCTTTTAGATGGCAAAGATTAGGACGAGACACTCCTTCTCGACAGAATTATTAATGTTTGGCACCAATCATGGTCCTGCTCAGATAGTAGATTGCCTGTTCGTGGCTTTTATACTTTTTTGGGCGAGTAAAGCGCCCAGAGACTGGTCTATGGCTCGGACGTATAGTAAAAAAGGCCTCTCCACGACCGGTGCTACCAAGACTGGAGGATTGGTGAGATATTTTTAATGTCGTCGAACGCCTGCTGGCATTCTTCGATCCATACATAAGAAACCCCTTTCTTCATTAGCATAGTGAAGGGTTTGCATCACCCAGAGAGATTTGCTATGAATCTTCTGATGTATGGTAAGCATCCTTGAAGGCCTCGAAGCTCACGAAGGTTTCGGGGAGCCATTTCTCGGATTACCTTGGTCTTTTTAGGGTCAATGTGAATACCCTTGGCTGTGATAATGAAGCACTTGAACTTGCCGCTGGAAACCCCCAGAAAAGACTTGGTTTGCTTCATCTTTAGCCGATGTCCGCATTAAGTCGAACGCCATCCTCAAGTCATCGAGATGGTTGGCTTTCCTTCGATTTTAACGACAATGTCATCAACATAATATTCTACCATTTTTGGAGGTATTTATGGAATATGGTGCTCATAGCCCATTGATATGTTGCCCCAGCATTTTTTAAACGAAAGGCATCACTTTGTAATAGTAGATTCCATTTGGAGTCAGAATGAAGTATGTTTTTTATCATCAGGAAACATCTTGATCTAGTTTTGGCCCGAGAATCTGTCCATGAAGGATATACGTTTGAAGCCACAAGTATTGTCGATCATCACGTCAGTGATAGAAAAAGAAAATACATCTTTTGGACAAGCCGGGTTGAGATCCCTGGAGTCTATGCAGACTTGAATCTTCCATTGTTCTTAGTAATAGGAACAATATTGGCTACCTAATCTGGATGTTGTTCCTCGCGAATAAAGCCACCTTCTATGAGTTTATCGACTTCTTTTTCAATAGCATGTATGACATTTGGACGAAAGCGACGATGTTGCTGCTTAACAGGCTTAGTGTTGGGTATAATGTAAGTCGGTGCATTACGACTTATGGGCCTAAACCCGGCATGTCTACATAGCTCACAGAGAAAAACAATGTATTCTCGAATGAGTTGTATCAGAGATTCCTTGTCTTCTCCCGTTAGGCTTTTGCTAATGAAGACGGGTTTTGGCAAAGTCTCATCTACTAGGTCGATTTGAATGACCTCATCTTGATGGAAGGTTATCTTTCTTCGAAGCGCCACTCCCATTGGAATCCTAGGCATTGAGTCCAGGGTTCTTTTTCGAAGAATTCTAGCATCTGGTTCCTCTTCCACTTGGGTTTGCAAAAATATATTGATTGACAATATCTTCTTGAAGGCATGGCCGATACTGGTATCGAAGTCCCAGGTCGAGGAATCGGAGGAGCGGGAGTGCATCATGACCTCGGGCTCCGAACTCTCTGAAGTTGTACTGGGTGTAACATAAAAGCCTCGGCAAATATGGTGGTAGTAAACTTGAGACTTTCCCTTTGGGGTATAAAGTTGTAAAGGGAGGCGTCAGCCTTTGCCATACTTCAGACCCTTGCACTGGTCAAGTCATAACCTATCTTCTAGAAAAGGTGCTTGGCTTGAGTAGTATAACAGTAGAGTTTCATCTTGCCATTATCGAGTTAGTTCAGGTTGTGGGGAGTAAGTCTTTGGGGACATTCTACTCGACCAAAGATGGGTTCCTAGTTTTTTTCCTTGTTGGAACAACGAAGTAAGCATCTTTGGATGGGACAACTCGGCTTGCAAGATTAGTGGTTGTCACTTGTATTTGCAGCATGTAAAGAGCGTTATCTAAGAAATATGTAGCATTCTAATGTGCATAAGAGTAATTCAAAGATAGCTTTCTATTAATAAAATATATAATTTTATCCCAAAGGATTACATTATCTAAAGAACCTGCCACACCATTAGCGCATGTGTAGTCCCCTAACTCTTCGTCAGTGAGGACCGAGGTCACCATTGTTGCCATGACAAAAGTTGAACGAACTTTTTGGATTCAAACGTCCAAAAACTACAAAAAAGACTCCTAAATGGAGGATTACGTACAAAAATTTGTAGAGAAATATGACGGTGGAGATCGAGCATAACAGTGGCTCCTTTACTCCGTTGATGATCTGACGATGTATGAACTTGCTTTGACTTTCTGATGCTCGAGAGTGGTAATTAGGAAGATGCCGACCTTCCTAATGAAGGCCAACTCCTTCTATTTATAGTCAACACATATGCGATGTGCGTAGGGTTTTTTTGGGCGCGTAGGAGCGCTCCGATTGGAGATATGAGAGAATCTATTGTAATCGCACGTGAGGGCTGCTGCTTAGCTGACACGTGGCAGAGGCTGAGATTCTCTTATATCAAGATCTTGGGTGGTTATCAACATAACTGAACAAATGAAACATGCTGTGTGCTTATGGCTCGATAATCTTGATAGGATAAAGCCGAGTGGGTTTTGCTCCTATCCATAGAGTCAATTTTGTCCCTAACTTAGGGGCAACGATTTAAACAAACAAATGGGATATTGCCTTGTCAATAGAACCAAACTCCGTTCCTATCTTAGGGGCGACGGTTTAAACAAATTGATCGAATATTGCTCCTATCAATATAACCAAACTCATTCTTATCTTATGAGTGGTGGTTTATGCAAATAATTGGATCATATCTGAAAAGATATAGATGACAGAGTGACCATATGGAATAATGTAAATCCCCTAGAATTTCTCATTTTTTCTTCTTTCTTATTTTAGCTATTTTATTATTTATTTATTATTTAATATTGTCTAGTTATGCTTTAGAAATTATCTATACTAATTAAGTACATAGCTAAAAGTGATTTATATTAGTATTAAATATTAATTATGGTAAATATGTTGTACCTGTTTAGGAAAGGAGAAATCTTTAGAAATAATTATCAGTTACTATTTATCTTGGTTTTATATTTAGAAATCCAATTATTAAATAAATTATAGGTAGAAGATATTTTGCTTGATAAAAAAGGCAACTCTTACAAGAGAAATTGTCACGACCAAGTACCGAAATACTGAGACGGACTAGGCCAGCTACTCCATATGAGATATATAAACGTCATACGACGATCGTGGCTGTCAAGAGATAAGGGGGTGCATGCTACAATCAAGTCTCCTATGGTCTAACAGAGCATCTATGTCTCAATCAATCAAAACAAGTAGCAGTAAATAATTATCATACGACAAAGTAGTAAGGCGTCCACGATGCTTTATCAAAATGATTCATGAGCCTAGCTATACAAAATGATAAGCTAGTACCGATAATCAATAGTACATAAATATAGTCAGCTGCAGTCTTATTTAATTATAATTATGTAAAAGGAAACTAATGTCCAGAACAGCCGGCTAAACAGGTACCGGTGGCTAAATGCCAAGTACAAAATAGAAGATATCTGAGGAGTGAAGAAGAAACCCACTTATGGTCTCTGCGCCCATACTCCTGGTGTACCATTGTTCGGGTAGAAGGCTGGATCCCTGACGCTGCTACAGATCTGGCCAAACAATACCAGCGGGGTCAGGCCCCGAATAGCAAGTACCACACGAGAGAACAAAAGAGTAAAAAAAACCCAAGCATAATAATAAGACCTGATTCAGGAGTTATAGGCTTATACCATATCATCGTGACAATACGACACCCTTACAACCAAACAAGGACAAATGTGCCAATATCATGCGAGATAAGATATATCCTATAACCATGGGCAGGTGAAAGGCTTCTGATCGCAACTTCTGTCCATAGCTAATCGCAGCACAATAGCCCAACCCAACAACCAAATAAGGACATAGGTTGGACCACGCACATGGGTTGGACCACGCACCACGATAGTCCATATTCTTCAGTTGCTAACAGAAGAAAAATATATCACAAACAAGTCGGCTTACAAGCGGCCAATCAATCCTACGGCTTTCTATGATTTGCCTGGGTTTTCCAGTAATACAATATATAGGAATCCTCAGATCATATCGCATCCAAACAGGCTAGCCAATCCATATAATATACATATACACACACACTTTGATTATGCACTGGTCCGTAAGGCCACCGTGCTAAAAATATAACACATAGCACGTACGAGTCGGATATGTCATCCACTATAGGTGGATGAAACTGTATCCGTGGCGGCCAACCCAACACATCATAATAGGACCTGGGGTGGCTGGTGACGTACGATCTTGAGATTATGTTCCCTTCCAATGCTTCTACCGATTTAACTTGCTTAGATTAACCCAATCTTAATCTTGGAATTACTTGTCGTGGTCACATGGTCATCCTCCTATATGTATACCATAGTACGTGTACCCTAAGTATGAATCTACATCGGCTCAAGGAGTCCCAAATCTAGATCTATGCTTAGAGTAATGCATCAAACTAACAATCAATATACCACGATACTATTACTGGCCCATTACCATGACTATGCTGGTAGGTACACATGTATTGACATATAACATGAATGATCACTTAGCACGCAGAGTCACACCTCAGTGCACTCAATAAATGGCATCGGTCCATACTAATATTGTATCTCAATACACACTTAGAACATGTACCAGTACGTATACAGGTAATCAGGTGAGGAACACGGTCAAGTCAGGAAGTCACGTGCTCATGACATAAAAGTCACATATGAATTTTGGTTAAAATAAGACATAAAGATTCTTAAAGCCAAGACAAAGATCTAAAACTTTATGTTGGGAGTTGGGAGAAATTCTGGCACAATTCAGCCAAATAGGACATAAAATAGCCAAAAACAGCCAAATAGGCACTATGCGGCACTATGCAAGCCATGCGACACTATGCAAGCCTACAACACTATTCGAGCCTATGGCACTATTCATCCATGCGGCATTATTCATCCCTACGGCACTACGAAAGCCTACGGCACTATACAAGCCATGCGGTGGACTATTCATCTATGCGGCACTATTCAAGCATGTGGCACTATTCAAGCCTGTGGCACTATTCAAGCCTGTGGCACTATTCAAGCCTATAGTACTATGTAAGCCTGTAGCACTATTCATGCCTGCAGCACTATTCATCCATACGGTACTATGCAATCCTGTGGCACTTTTCATCGTCCCTGCCAGAACCAGGACAGATGAACGTAAAAGATGTCCAAATATTGTTTTGGCCATAACTTCCTCAAAACAAGTCGAAATCTAACTTTTCAAAGGTCAAAATTGGGTAGAATAAGATTTCGCAATATATGACCATTAGTTTTCGAAAACCAGTAAGTTTGATAGATCAAAACCATAAAAATCCAAAAATCCAAGTTTTAGAAACTTAGATCTACAAAAAACTAGTCTAATAAAAAACTCCAAGAGCTAAACTTTAGAGAATGAAGAGAAGAACAATATTGACAAATAATATCAAAGGAAAAATCAAGAATAAAAAATACAAGAATCTCTCCATTTGTTGCAAGGTGTACTTGCCTAAATGTTGGATGGAGGAAAAAAATGAAATGAAAAGTGAATGATGAGAGAGAGAAGTGGAAGAGAATATGTATAGGGGTTGGTTGACTCAAAGAAACCCTAATTAAGCATGCTCTAAACCATATACTAATGACATGTTAAATGCTACATGATACAACTAATTAGATCATTTAAATAAAATTCTAACCACAACATGGTTCAGATATCTTATCATCGAAGTAGTGAACCACGCCTACAACTAGACATGGACAAGGGGTGGCATACTAATCCACGATGAGATACTGTTCCATGCCATGGCCATTACAAATACATGATACATACAATCAAGATACAAGTGCCAGATATCATATACAGAAAAATAAAAAATTTACGTATTTCAGGAACGGGGAGTGACAAAAAAATATATATAATATATATTAGATTATTTTAGAATTTTATTTGGATTTTTTAAATTTTTTTCTAATGTTATTAGAAATTATTTAGTTATTAAGTATTTTTATAAAAAAATGGAAAAAAGAATAACATATTTTACATTAGGTATAAAAGTTGTACGAATACAACTAAATGTACATGTAATGGTTTAATAATATTGTTAAGACTCTAAATATTAGTAGAGTTACTTCATTGTGTGGTGAGTGTGTGTGTATATATATATAATATATATAATATATATATATATTATATATATTATATATATATATATATATATTTATATATAGTTATATATGAGAAAAAAAAATATATAGATTATATATATATTTAGATATATATAAAAAAATAATATATAATATATATATATAATATATATATATATATAGATATATATATTATATATATATATATATATATATATATATATATATATATATATATATATATATATATATTAAAAATATATATAGATATATATATATAAAATTTATGTAAGTAAGATAAGGTTAAACACACGAGATATTGGAATTCAATGTTTTATGAGATTTTAGAACCCATTTCTCCCGTTCATCTCGGCCCAAAATATCTGTGGTTAAAAAGAAATTTCGAAGAATTTCAAAGTCCAAAATCTCCTCCGATTTAAAACCAAATAAACCAAAATCTTCTCCATCAGATTCTTCTACATTTAGACCTAATCCTAACCCAAAATCCAATCATAATAGGATAGGAAATCGGATTAAAAATCCGTTCATATATATGCAAAACCTGTCAAAGTTTCATCTGTTCTCCACATTTGCACACCAATTCGAAGTTGAATATTCGACCGAGAACCAAGTTCTCCTACACCCCTATACCTCACGAGATGCCTGTGGCCGCCTGGGAACTACCATCGTTGCCAGTGATCGTTAGAGAAGCCAGAACATGGGAAGCCCCTACTTTCGACCCTGATAACAGTGGTCACAGGTACACATGTTTGAACTCAGTTTATTCCTCCCCGCACGACCAAATTTGACCTACAAAATTTGACACATAGATAAATAACCCTCTCAATAACCATTGAGTAAACTTAATTCTAGAACTTTATATTGTCCAGGAAGTTGATTCAAAATCGAAAGGAAAACTGTTTGGAAATAATTTTTTGGGCTGTCCAACAACCCTGTTTCGAAGCTAATTCCTGGACAGTGCTTCGACGAACTCAAAATTTGTTTGAACAGAATTATAGAGGACTTAAACACAAACAAAACCTACTTTTTAGTTTTAATTATACCCTTTTATTGCTTATTTAATTCCAGTCCCAAATCAAGGAAAATTATTTTTTAAACTATGTATTTTTAGAAAAAAATTCGATACGACGTACGACAAACCGGGTGACGTGGTAGCAACCCATAAGCATCGAAAGACGAGTATAGATGTTGTCGACGTGTGGGAACTAACGAAACACAATTTCGTTGTGCGTGTACGACGAAATCAATACGTATCCGTCAAGATACCCCCGTATCGGACCTTTGCAAAACTAGTCCATAACTTTACGCATGTTCGTCGTATCAAGACGAAACTTGCACCAACAGAACCGTATCATTTTCTAGTCCTACGTGCCATATTTGGTCCGAGTCTGAGAAGGTCGACCGAAATGCCTTTTTGGCGGGCTTACCGAAATCTAACTTTGGACATACAGTTGTTTTCGTCTCGTCAATCTGGACCTGTAGATATGTAGTTTGTTGACTTTAGAGACTGTAGGCACTGGCATATTTTTGGTGCAAAATGGGTCCAATGACGGACATCATTTTGACCCAAATTACGATTTTGCTCTTGTATCCAGAATTGGGCTTATGGGTAGTCTAAGCTGGCTATTTTCCTTATTCTAGAAACGTTCATAGTGTTTATTTCAGCATCCGAGGACGTTTGAGTGATTTGACTTTCTATGCTTCACTAATATGTCGATTTGAGGTATTGGACGTCGCCATTCTGTACACAACCTCTAGGCAAGACACCTTGCCATTTGTTGTCTATTATTTTAGCTCATATTTTATGCATTTACTTATTATTTACTTTCTGCAAAATAAACTGTGATACATAGCATAATTAGATAGAATTTTACTGTTCTGTTCTATTTCTTGCTATGTACTATTTTTATACATTGAACTTAGATTTAAGGGACCACCCTTTGTGTGTTGCATTCATTATCCTTGACACATGTTTTCCACGAGTCACAAGTCGCATATAGGTCTCGTACTTACGTGGTCGGCTGGCCACCAATATGTAAGGACGTTCGTCAGGCTATAACTACTACTACGATTGTATGATAGAATAGTAGTTATTAGAGTTAGAGCATTTGGGTGGAAAGAATACAAATGGACGTTGACCTTCTCCCTATCTATCGTAGACTCGCTCGACACTGAGGAACAATTGGTAGACTATACTATAGACTCGTTCGATACTAAGGAATGGTATATAGTGTTTAGACTCGCTGTTAGCCCAATGATATTATAATATTTTGAATATAGCTAATCAGTGAAGTTTAACATAATGACATCACTAATATTCATGTAATAACTATAATGTTGCTACTTAAACTTAGCATTGTCCTAAATATTCTATATCATATTTCTATGCTTGTATCATATTATTTTGTTCGTCTGACATGTTCTTATGGACATGGAGTAAGCATGATCAAGCTTTGCCAAACGAGGACATATGCAATGGAGAATTTTTGATTGGCCAAAGACGATGTCATACAAGAAAATTTCTTTGAATCACCCAAAAACCTATGGGGCCTCGTATCGGGGTTCCGCTGCCGGTCAGCTGACAGGGGTCGAGGGGGCAGCGCCACCCATGGGGATACGATGTGTTGGACGACACCGTCAAGGAAAAATGCATCTTCATGCTTGCTCAAATATCAGAAGAAAGGAGTCATCAAAGGGCTATTGGTTTTCCTATTTGATCAATATATTTTTAATATTTATTGAGTCTAGGAATACGGTGTAAACTGTATCGCACTCGTAAATAGGCTATCCAAGAAACGTTTTCAAAATACCCTTTTATTTTGAAAATAAGTCCACTTACAAAATCCCAAACTACTTCCTAACTGCTTGATCTTTTCAAAAAGACCAAAACCAATTTGCAAAAAACCTAACAGAACTCCAACAGAATTCGGCCCGAGTTTGGTCCGAATTCGGCCAGAGTTCGGTTAGTGGACATTGGATTTTGAACCTGGTCCTCTTACAATTACGAATCTTGCCGAAATTTTCTCATAGAGTTTTGCCCGAATTCTGTCAGAATTTGTCGTTGGAAAAACTATAAATAGAGAAGGATTTTGATCATTTCAATACACCAATTCACTTTCATATCTCTTCTCTATAAGCCTACTATCTTCTAAAGTATTCTGAGCTATTCATTTTTAAATTCTAAGCTAGTTACAATCCTCTAGTCAATTTGCTAGTGCGGTACGGCCTGGAAGTTTCAGAGTGATTGTAATCAGAGGCTTGATTGAAGATAGGCACTTCATAATTGAAGTTGGTCGAGTACTTCGGATCAAAACTCACAACGTAGAAGTTGTAAGAACTTCAAATAAAAACTTGTCATTTTCTATAGTGGATTCAACTAGAAGCTAGAGTTTTTCCGACTGGACTAGTCCTCAAAAGAGGAAAACTAGTATACTTCGTCGTATTGCATTTGCTCTCTGCTCTCTATTTTTCATTTACATATCTGGATATATTCTGTGATCTTGTTACTAACGATTTTTTAAATAGCTAATTTCGTTGCCTACTCTATTCACCCACCACTAGAGTATAGCACTTTATATCTCGTTCCTACAGTTGGTATCTTGAATTGGTATCATTGCGGGTGCTTATTATATAGATATTTGCTTATACAAATTGCTCTAACAATTGGTATCAGAGTAGGTGCTCATTATAGATATATTAGAGCAGGTGCTCCTTATAGATATATTAGAGCAAGTGCTCCTTATAGAGAGATTATTACAGGTGCTCCGTTATAGAGGTAATATTGCTTATACCAATTGATCCTACAATTGGTATCAGAGCAAGGACTATTATTATTTGGCTTAACATCCCTGGAAAAGATCCTCATTACCAGAGCGGGTTATGCAGGTAAAGCGATATAATATTGTTATTATATGACTGATGTTACATAGATCACTATATCACATACGGCAAGTATGTACTTCACAATTGAAGAGCAATCCTCAAATAGACTCCCACTTTGATGGAACAAAATATAGTTATTAGAAGACACAAACTTCTACCTGAATACTGTAGATTTTGACTTATGTTCAATTGTTGTCAATGGCTACAAAAAGCCTAATATTACCTCTATTTTCACATCCTCTATAATCAACAAGACTTATTATAGTTACACGGAGGAAGAGAAAAAGTTAGCTAGCCTTGATGCAAAAGCTACGCATATCTTTTATTGTGCTATAGACACAAATGTATTAAATCTTATTACTATTTGCACAACATCTCATAAAATTTGGAAAGTTCTTGAAGCTACTTATGAGTGCAGCTATGAAAGCAAAGCTAGCAACTCCATAGAGGAGGATGGTCTTCATAATGTTGCAAATATATGCATGATGGAATTAGGATTTAAGGTACAACACAATCCCTTGTACGAAGAAGAGCTTGTATGTGACAATTGCAAAAAGATAGGCCACATCCAAGAAGATTATACTATTACTAGAAAGGAGAGTCACTACGAATGATCAAATGAAGGAAGATCATCGTTTCACAAGTATGCAAGCATGAGTAAATGGTGTAAAAGCTAAGCAAGAGATTCTGAAGAAGAAGAAGAGAAACCTCATCAAGCTGCAAATTTATGCTCAATGGTATTATCAAACAAGGTACAAAACAATTCTTTTAAAAAAAGTGAATCTTCTCATGATGAGTTATCTGATGCTTTCATGATCTATTAGAAGAACACAAGAAATTAATAGATAAGTGTAAGCAAGCTAGAAAATATTCTATCCTATAAGCAGAAAAATGAAAAGCTTACTTGCTTATTGAATGATGCTAGAAATAGTTCTCATTCTGATAATTTACTAAGATTTCACACTGAAGTTTAGATTGCATGAGGCACTTGATTGCATGAGAAATACTCAAAA
>JANAVB010043219.1:10266551-10424043 GCA_029216955.1 Iris pallida
CTAGACATGACACGTCCTGACACGGGATTCCCTAAGAGGGTAACTACTCCCTCTCAGGAATCGGTGTCTATACAAGTACAGGAAACAAGACAAAAATGTACCAATAACAAAGAAAATCTAGGAACAACATCTTATGTCATGATCCGACGTATACTAGTCCGTAAACTATCGTCTCGGAAAATCATGTAAGACACTACAACAGAATCGAATATAGCAGATATCAAGTCGATAAAAACTATCAGTAAGTGTACTCGTCTGATACCCTGAACAGCTGAAATGAAAAGATGGCTAACTGGAGTCACAGAGTCCTAGTTATAGCAACATAAGTTATAAAGAGTTCAATTTATATGGTAAATAAAATTATAATGCAATCTACATGAGTCAAAGTCAATCTAGGTCAAAGTCAACTCTTGGTCAACTATAAAGTCAAACTAGGTCAACTCTAGTCAACTGTGGTCAAACTAGCTAGGGTTAGTCAATTCTAGGTCTAAACAAACTAAGTATATGCAAATCAAATATCAAGATAGCTACTAACTCATAGCCTAAGTCACTTGCTAAACCAAGCACAAAACTAAACCATAAGCTAACAAAGCACACAAACTTAGTCATATAATATATATATATTTATTCACATTCACATATTCATATACATATATATATATATAGGAAAGCTATATATATAGGCACATACATATACATATATATATATATATATATATATATATTATTTTATATATATATATATATATTATATATATATATATATATATATATCTATATATATAATATAAAATAATATATATATATATATATATATATATATATATATATAGAGAGAGAGAGAGAGAGATAGAGAGAGAGAGAGAAAGAGAGAAAGAGAGGTAAAAGTAAGTGAGTATGTGTGTGTTTGGCATGTGTGTGAAAGGATATGTTATAATGTTCTCAGATTTAGTGATAGATAGGTGTATATGACATGGGATACATGGTGTCAAAGGGTATATGAATGCATGTTTGTAAAAGGTTATAGGTTAACTCAGTTTATAGAAATGCATACATACATACTTACATTGCATACATGCATACATACATATCATGTATATATACAACATTGCATACATGCCGATATACATATCATATATGCATACTTGCATTCATTCATGCACCTATACATACATACATAGATGCATACATACATATTTGAATACATTATATACTTGTATGCATTATATTAATATATGCATACTCTACATTATATATTATATTACCATACATGCTATCATTATATTGTTTTACATTATTTATACATTATGTATACATATCTATCATTACATATATACTTTGAATTCATATCTAGCATTCATTATATACTTTCATGCATACATTGTATATCATTCTTTTCATTCATGCATTTATGTATTGCTTACATACATTACATTGATTGCATTCCTACATGCTTGCATTCAACCATATATATACATATTTGTAATAAGCATATATATCATATATATATCATTTTATTCATCTGACATATCATGCATTACATACTCTACATTCATTTAATATCCATACTACATAGGCTCATAGGTTACACAAAATGCCTATGTCGTATAGTCACTCTTCTACTTAAAACCAATACTGTACCAATTGGGCGCTCACTAAATTCTAGGACTAAATTATGTTTTATTCCTTCGTGTTAACTTTCAAAAACTTCAAACGGATCGCATTTTCGTGTCCGGAAGCTCCCGAAATCGCAAAAATACTGAAATGCGTTCGTCTTTCGAACAACTGACACTCAAATAATTCTATAGAAAGTTCTAGAAAGAATTTGGCTTATTAAAATATATTTGGAAAGCTAACTTCAATACGGTTTTTTAAGAAAAACGGAAGATTAATCAGAGTTCTATGTTAAAGTTATGACATTTCTAAGTTACTTTGGTTAATAAAAACGTGGATGAATATTACGACGAATTTGAGTGTTTTGGACAAAAGAAACACATGTAGGCCAAGATACTTGGATACCAACATAGGTATCCAAATGAAACTCATTCTAACCATTCTAACTAAGAAAATCTACTCTATAACCATTCTAAAATTGAATTTAAATATCTATATAAACTATTGTCATACATACATACACATGGGATGTCCTAATTTGGGATCTATCAAATAGGACACAAGACACATCTAAAATCCTCAAGAGAGCTCCAAATGGCCTCAAATTTTAATCTAAATGGGGCATGCATGGGGGTGGATCCTATGGGTTCAAAACTAACTAATATGCATAGAAAATCAATTTAGAGGGTTGGTTTTACCTATTGGGAGTGGAATCCTAATGATACTCCTAAGGACACGGCTCCGACAAGAAGATCTTCTAAAAAGGACACTCCTCCTTGCACTTTGCTCCAAATCTTTGCTAGCACCCTCCCTTGGTAGTCTGAGAAGGTTGGGTGAAAGCTTTAGTAGAGGGATGTAAGGATTTAGAGATCAAATCCAAGAGTGAAGCTCTCTAATTTGGGGAAGAACACTTTGTGAAGGAAAATAGGCAAGATGGAATGAAATGAATGGAATGGAGGCTAACCTACCTATAGTGGCTGCCCTTAGATGAATTAGGGTTAGGTTTAAGCCTTCATACTGGTTAAACTAGTCATAAGGCTTTCTTTTTCACAAATATCCTAAGGAATAAATATCCTACTTAGAAATATCTAGATAATGTTAATCTTAGCATTTAGTAGGAATGTTCTAACCATGATTCTAACCTCAAGACTAATCTAGATTAGGTTAAACTTCTAGGTTAAGGCTTAACTAAAGGATTAGCACAATATTTAATTAATATAAATTACAATTTTATAAAATTGACAAAATGACCAAAATACCACTAGGCTAAAAGTTGTAATTAGTCATCCTAATCACATGACTAGGCTCCCTTGGTCATAGTTAGTCTCCAGGCTTAGCAAACACGGGTTTAACTAGTTAACCATCAAAATCATAATTCAACATTTTAAATAGTTTTAAATTGATTAAAAATCACCAAAAATCACAACATGAGTTAAGTCTTATTAATGATTAATCAAAATTATAAAAGTTCAAAATTACCCTCATTTTAGAAAAGTGGGTGTTACACTCGGAACCTTATCATATCGGCTATGAAGCTGGTCTTTGGTCACCGGTTGGCTTTACTCCCATCTTTGGTGCGTGATACTCAACGAGGCTTACGAAATATTTCAAGAAAGTTAATAGAGCATCATGGGAGAACCGGCGAATTTCCTCAAGCTGAAATCCTTTACCCCTACCTGATGGCTTAGTTAGAGCTACATCGCCCGGGTCTGATAGCCCCTAAACCATTAAGGGTTATGAGGCGGGAGATGCAACCCTGCTCAACTATCATTGGGCAAAGTGGCTCTATCAGGGCGTTCCCATTTGTAGATTGTTATTGGGTCGCTTAGATGGCTACAACTTCAATAGGACTTTGCCTACTTACAGAGGCTATCTTACAGAAGATGAGCTAGTAGACCAGGGCGGGGAAAAGAGCGACCTGACCCACGATGCTTTGCGTTGGCTACAGTCTATCCGTCCCTCACACTTGGTGTACCAAAATCAGAATCGAGTGTCCTGGAGCCCTATATACCGAATCAATTTGTGTGGCAGTTCGATTACAGCCAGATAATGATTGACAACCAAGGCCCGTGCCTGGGTTATGAGGGCAGTCTACTAGATGTCATTCGTGCGTGGTATTATCATAATGCCGGGTGTACTAGGGAAAGTTCTATAATCTTTGTAATCCTAGGGGAGACCCACATCTTGTACACCGTCATGAAGTTTTACTACTTGGCGAACAACTTCTCGTCGGGCTATGATCGAGAATGGAGTCTAATCGAAGGGACTAACTTGGAGGCAAATCAGTCGATCCTTAGGTGCTTCAGAGAGCTTATGTCATCAGGTGATAGAACCTCGGATGGGTCCAGTGCCTCCTAGGAAGAAAGAGAATATGAAGCGCCCTTGAATAACCTATCGAAACATCAGACCTCCTTGGATGCGAGTTCTCCACCTACCAAGAGATTCAAGCGGACTGCATATAAGCAGAGCGGATCCGTACAACAATCTTCACTGCGGAAGAAGACTCCACCCACTGAGTCTTCTTCACAGGTACACACTAGTCTTTTTACCCTAGTTTTATCTTATTCCTTCTACTTATTGTTGTTTTGTTTGTACAGGCAAAGAGACAGTTGGGGCAGTCAGAGATAGATATGATCGATCACGAGCCCTAACTTCTCAGGGTACTTTCTGAAGAACCTCTTACTAGGGCGTGTCACGACCCACACACCCTGGTTAGGGGCACGAGCACGTGGTTACGTCCAGCCTATGTCACAGAATCGACGGTAGAACACTGTATATAAGGTCTGTAAATACTATGACTAAACAGTATAAAGGTACATGTACAGTATATACACTCCGAATGGAGGTGACATAGCAAATATAGTCTCAATCACAAGATAAAACTAAGGTAGATAGCACGAAAAGAAAATATGATAGATGTGAAAACAGGAAATGAGTTCAACATCCAACACAACTAGAGAGAAACAAACAACATCACAGAGTCACAAATATAAGCTACTACAGTCTAAAAAAAAAGCTTGATCGTAGTCCAGGCAAACCTAACTAAGCTATACTACTCTGGGTATGCAAAGTCTAGTGGCTCAACTAACAGGCCACAGTCCTGGCCTAAGTCTCCATCTGTCTCGACCCCATAGTAGGTCGGACAATCTGCCTCAGAGTCATCTGGAATATATCAACGGTATCCTGTCAGGAAAATGAGCAAGTACAAACATTAATAGCAGTTCCATATGAATTGACAAATTCTATAAGAGACAGTATAATAAAATACAAGAAAAAGATATAGGATGACTTGGGAACTATTCGGAAGCCGAGTTACAATCCTTAAACCAAACAAGGACAGGGGTTGTAACCCTTCTTCCGAACAGAACTTAGTCTCCAATCAAGGTACAACATAAGTGCTTGTAGAATATGTAAAATACGAGACAAAATCAACAGAAAATATATCAAGATGTGAGTACTGAATAGGACGACAATATATATATATATATATATATATATATATATATATATATATATATATATATATGATGACTTGGAAACTATTTGGAAGCCGAGTTACAACCCTTAAACCAAACAAGGACCAGAGTTGTAACCCTTCTTCCGAACAGAACTTAGCCTCCTATGATAATAAATATAAAAATGTGACTTGAATTATTAGAGTGTTATATGATCGGCTTGGAAATGTTATAGGACAGGCTATCCACTTGGCCGACAATCACATGAAATCTGGAAATGATCATGTCGGCCAACCTGAATAACGAGCACATGAATAAGATCTCGCTACACCCTACGTGAGGTGAGAGTGGCGCAAGCACATGAATATAGTGACATGAGGCTTTGATCACATAGCCCCTAATAATTCCCTACCCCGAATATAATGGATTTGGACATGACACGTCATGACACGGAATTCAAAACCAGGGGCAGTCCACTCCCAAATCGATGTCTATACAGGAAATAATAAATATCACGTACCAATATACCAAGAAAGTCCAAGAATAACATCTCGTGTCATGATCCAACATAGCTAGTCCGTGAACTATCGTGACTGAAAATCGAGTAAGATACTACAACTGAATCAGATATCACAGATATCAAGACAATAAAACTATCAATGAATGTACTCGCCTGTGGTCCTGAGCTGATAAGATGAACAGATGCTTAGAGTAATCACAGACCTAAAGATGAGATAACATGAGTCAGCAGGGTTTAATAATGAAAGAAAAGCTAATCTAGTCATGATATGCAAGTCTAAGTCAAAACTAGGTCAACTAAGTTGCACCAAGCTAAACTTGGTCATACTGAGCTAAACTAGGTCACACTAGGACAACCAAGGTCAAACAAGGTCACAGAAAGTCAATCCAAGTCAAACTAGGTCAATCTAGGTCAAAGGTTGACTTACAGTTGACTTTTGGTCAAAAAGTCACCTCTGGTCAACTTTGATCAACACCGAGTCATCCCTGGGTCAATCCTAGGTCAAACTAGTCAAATGTTGACTAACAGTTGACTTTAGTCAACTGGTCAACTCTGTTTTGGTTTTGGGACGATTCTAGGTCAAGCGTTGACTTGAAGTTGACTTTCGGTTAAAAGTCAACTCTTTGTCAACGGGGGTCAAGACTAGCCTAAACTACTCTCATCTAGTCATTACCTGCCAAGACAACATATTTCTAAACCCATCTAGCAATCAGAAACCCAATACCTTATATTACCCAATATCCTAACATTTATCCTTTACAAGGTATTCCCGATACCTGCCTATTACAAAGGTATCCCGCTAATCCTCAAGATACTAGCCTAGGCTCCTTAGGGTAGCTAGATACTATCCTATCTAAGGTTTACCTAACAAGAAATCTGGGTTTTCTAGACATCTAGTCCATCTTATGGTCATGTTTGTTTCTCAAAATTACCTTAAAGTATCAGAGACACCCTATGGTATTTGAGATATCACTCTCCTAACACTATCCAACCATATTAGCTCTATTAGGACACTAACTTATCTAGTACACTCACTAAACACACCCCACTAGGTCCAAAACTCTCAAATCTAACATCTCGTATCCTAACTTATACTAACTTATAAGCTAACATCACTAACAAGTCCTAACACAATACCTAACACTTGGTAGCGAACTCTATCTAATAAGGGCTACTAATAATGGGATGGCTAAATGGAAGGGGCTAAATTCTTAAGGAAACTGGGGATTAAAGGATTAAACTAAAGGCTTAAAACCTTAATAAGCTGTCAATAAGTTGCTGCTTATTGCACTGCTTATGATGCTGCTTATGCTCACTTCTTATGCTGCTGCTTGCAAAAGCTGCTGCTGCTACTTTTAAAGCTACTGCTGTTGCTTTCTGCTGCTGCCGCAAGCTATTACTGCGTTTCACTGCTTATCGCTGCTTTTGCTTATTGCTTATTAATCTCTTATATATATATATATATATATATATATATATATATAATATATATATATATATATATATATATATATATATATATATATATATATATATATATATATATATATATATATATATATATATATATATATATATATATATATATATATATATATATATATATATATATATATATATATATATATATATATATACAATCAATAAAATACTTTTGTATATGAAACATGGAAAAATGTAATGACAAGCAATAACACATCTCTAACATATACAAATCTAATATTAAAACAGGTATTAAATATTTAAACACAAGTGTCCAATATTGGGGGTTTCCTACAGGACACAAAACACAACTAGGACACTCTTAATAGCTCCAAATGGATACGAAATGGACACAAATGGAGACACAACCATGAGAGTCATTCCTATGGGTTCAAATGAATCCTAAATGCATGTAGGAATAAAATAGCGAAGAGATTATACCTCCCGGTTGATCGAATCTAAGGAAACTCTTTCTGATACAACACCGACACGTAGAGACCTCCAAATGGACACGAACCAAAGCCAAATCCTCCCAAACTTGGCTAACACCTCTTTTCATGGAGTAGAGAAGAAATAAAGAAGATTTGGTGGAAGAGTAGATTAGTTTGGAGATGAAACCAATGGTGGTTGCTCTCAAAATTTGGAAAAGAACAAGAGAGAGAATTTGTGGATAGAAATGAAATGAAGTGACTCACCCCCTCCCTCTCATGGCTGGCCATATTGGGCTAGGTGTCCCCATTTGGTAAAGTCCAAAATGCCCTCCTTTTGTCTCATTAGGTTCAACTTAAGTTAGGTTTTGGTTTGGGGCTAAAATAGACTAGTTTGAGTCTCTAATCAACCCAACCTAGTCATGAATATTTAGTCTAACTATACTAACTTAAATATTATCATATGTGGGCCATGTCTAACTAATAAGTGGTTCCACTAGAGTCAGAGCTATTCCGGGTCCCCGATACAAGTCGGATTGAGTTGAAATTCGAACCCGACTCAAATAACCCCAAAATAATATCATAAATAATAATATAAATTTTAAAATATTCAAAAATGAAAAATGACAAAATACTCCTGCTCTTGAAAATGGGGGGTGACAAGGGTGCCCCTTCGGGTCTCGCTATTTTTAGAAGTTAGGGTTACATCCCCTGTATCAACCGGAGGTCCTCCTTTGAGGAGGAACAAGGAACCACTTCTGTCGTGGGCTCCTCGAATGTCGAGGTGCATATGATCATGAGGCCTATGGAGGCTAGTATCCCAAAAAGAACCCGTCGACTTTATCTACTGAGGCCTGACGTGGAAGAAGTTTCTCTTTTGCTCCTTTTGACTATGAAAATAAGGACCTTTTAGAGCTGATGGCTTCCTATTAGAAAGACTTCCACGAGCCTGACTGCAGATGCAGCTGTCGTGACACCCAGGGTTGGTCTTGCGATCGCCACAGGCATGGCCCGAGAACCCGTATCCGATGGACCGAACGGTTGAGGATACTTAAGCATTACCCAGGATTCTTCTACCGAACCTCCTTCCTATATTGATGAAGTGGCTAAGGGACCATCAAAGTTCATGGAGGTGAAAAGGATAAGATAGCTAATAGATTGGCCGAAGAGGCTGTTGGAGAGTTGGCCAGTGTGGCCATTAAAATGTCGATGATGGGGGCATTGAAAAGTTGGTCCGGGAGGCCTTTGTGACAGTGGCCGAGGAGGTCATTAAGGAGTTGGCCATGCGATCATAGAAGTGGCAGCCGAGGACGCCATTGAAGAGTCGACTAATGTGAACATCGAAATGGCAATCGATGAGGCCATTGAAGAGCTGGTCAAAGACCGTTGTTGAGTTGATCGAAGAGACCGTTCTTGATAGGTCAACCGAACAAGCCCTCGAAGATTGGGCTGACAAGCCAGCTACTGAAGTAGTCATTACACCTTTGGCGGCTACGGGAGCAGGAGTTGGCTCTGAGATGGAGGGGCCTTCTACTATGGGAGGTCCTGTCCCAACAAATGTCCCATGGGAGCCACACACGGGACTACTCTTAGCCAGTGGTCCAAAAGTTGGATCAAACAGCGCCTAAGGCTAGTGCTGCAACTCCCTTGGCGATTTTGTCCTCGGGTATGGGCATTTTTGCCCCAGCGACCGTCTCTAATTCATAGTGCCTACGGCTATGGTTTTTCTGCTCCACGTCCTTTAGGACCGTCTACCGGGGGGCCGCCTATGACCCCGATGGCTATGCTGAGAGTGACTACTATACCACCCTTATTCTCTGTACTATTTGTACTGCTTTTAAGCATGGCGTAGAGAGTGTTATTCAGAAAAACATCGATATTCGTACTGGCTGGGTCTACAGTAAGAACCCAGTTGGTGGCCTTGTAAGAGTATCATGGGTACGAGGCAAAAGCGGATGCCCGGAGGGCTCTATGGTGGAATTGGAAGCTATTTCTGGAGCTTCAAGGCCTTGAGAAGAACCTTTCTTCTATGGTAGACGTAGAGTTAGAGAAGATGGCTATAGAAGTTTCTAATATAAATTAGGGTGAGAGGCCGCATGTGTCGGCTTACTGAGATCGAGGCTCGAATTGGAGAGATGGTCACTACCGAGGTTATCCAGGTCTGTCGCCAAGCCACTCTGGAAGAGCAATATGAAAGTCTTCGAGAGGAGATCTGAATTTTGAAGAAAAAGCTGGCTACCTCTGAGAGTGAGCTAGAGAAATCCAGGGACGAACGGAAGTCCCTTTGTCTACAGTCCGAGGCTTTTGCTCAAGAGAAGGAGAAAGTCAGCTCTTATCAGACAGAGTTGGAGGCTGCTTACCAAGGACTATCTCAGCTGAGATAGGAGGCAGCCAGGCATCAGGAAATAGAGCGTTGAGCAATAGAGTATGTCGGCCCTAGGATCACCCTCCTAAGAAACCAGATTGATGAGCTCCTTCACCGGCCTACTTAGGCATCAATCTTAATGTCTTCTTTTTGTTCCCCTTCTTTGGAGAGTTTTTTTTTCATTTTGATGTAGTAGAACTTCTTATCCTTCATGAATAAGAGTCATCCTTTTTTATTGCTTACCTATTTGTGAACTCTTTGAAATAGCTTAACTCCGTTAGGGATATTTTTATGAGGTGTTTACTCAGAGGTAATATGGAAATAGTAAACACGGAATTTATGTTAGAATTTTCCTTACTCAGAGGTTATGAGGACATGGTATGAATATATTCTATAGGGATGTATAGAACGACCGAGAGGTAGTATGGATGTGAAATGTTCTATAGATGAATATGATAACACGGCGTTTGCCATAAGAAAATGTCTACTTAGATGTAATATGGACGTGGTAGACATGAACCTTTGTTGGACTATAAAAATGACTCAGAGGTGATGTGAACTTGGAAGTTATCTACTGGGGAAATGATAAAGGAATGAATTCGTTAGTAGAATCCATAAGCACCTGCGTGGGATGTAGAAATACATGTTGATTTAGACCTCAGACATTATTTTCTTTAGGAACTTGCCATTGATCAGCATCATTAGCAATTGTTGTTAGGTTTGGCAAGATGGTAAGAACCGTTGGAGTAGACCATCCCTATGACGAACGGTCCTTCCCACTTGGGTTCGAATTTGCTAGGCGTCTTGTGAGTCATCACAATTGGTCTCTGAACGACAAGATGGTCACCCAATTGGAATGTCCTTTCTTTGACCTTTTTGTTGAAGGCCCACAAAAATTTGAGATTGATATAGCTCGATATGTGCTGAGCTAGCAGACACTTTTCGTCCAATTCTTCCAGCTCTTGTAGTCGACGACACTGATTGTCTTCGTCTGTCAGTTGGTTGGTGACGGCGACCCATAGAAACGAAATTCGGATCCCCAGTGGGAATACCGCTTCACTCCGTAGATGAAAGAGAATTGCATATTGCCAGTGGTGTCCGTACAATTTTAAAGTAATCCCATAGACATTTGCCAAGTTTTTTATTCCAGTCACACTTATTAGAATACGAGCTTCTTGAGTAACTTAACGATTATCTTGTTGAAAGCTTCGGCTAGCCCGTTCGCTGCAGGATTTTAGGCCGTCGATGCTACGTTCTATATCCATTTTTATCACAAAACTGATGAAATGTGTGGCTCACGAACTAAGGGTCATTATCGTGGATAATCCTTTGAGGAACTCTGAAGCGGTAGATAACATGATGCTTGACAAAGCTGACCACGTTTGAGGTTTTACCTCAACCAATGGTATCGCCTCCACCCACTGGGAAAAGTACTCGGTAATAGTGAGGATAAACTAGTGTCCTACAAAGTATTTGGCCTATTGGTCATGGTCGAACCGGATTTTAATAATTGATCAAACTCTGTCTCGATATATGGGCTATTTGGACTTTTGGACAACTTCCAAAGAACTGCTACCTATCTTTTCAAGACCAAAGCTAATTTTGTCGTATGAGTCTGTATTTCTATGTACAATGTTTATTGAGTCTAGGAATATATTATAAACGTACCGTAGCAAATCGACTAGAGGATTGTAACTGGCTTGAGATTTGAAAATGAAAGCTTAAGAATACTTTGGAAGACGTTTAAGCTTAGAGAGAAGAGATAAGAAAGTGAATGAGTGAGTTGAAATGATTGAAATCCTTCTCTATTTATAGGTTTACCAAAGTCAGAATTCTGGCAGAATTCGGGCAGAGTTCTATGAAAAATTATGGCAAGTAGCCGTTGCATCCGTAGATGCAGGAAGACCAAGTTGAAAATCCAACATACACTAAGCGAGGATAAACTAGTATCCTTTAAAGGATGGATGGATGATCAGCCCAATGATATCCAATTCCCATGTTTCTAGCGGCCAAGAAGCCAGAGTAGGGTATAGGAACTCAGAGGGTTGGTGGATGAAGTCAGCATGCAGCTGACATACCCGACACTTTTTAGCATAATCAGCGACATCTGCCATCATGGAAGGCCAATAGTAACCCATGTGACATAATCAGTCCTCCAACTTAGGACCAGGCTAGTGAGCTTCATAGGTACCATCGTGTGCCTCTCGGATTGCTTCTTTGCTTAAGCCTTAGATAGACACCGAAGGAGAAGTCCTTCGTATATGCGATGATACAGTATTTTCCTAGCTGTATCATAGTAGAATGGGAGCGACTGCCTTTTGGTAGAAGTGGCTTCCTTCGAGTCTTCGGGTAGGATTTCGTAGACTGCATAGTTTATAAACAAGAATCGCTAATCCCAAATGTCGACGTTGGTGTCTGTCTGCACTGAGTAGCTCAAACATGCACGTAGATTATTCTTTGGGCAAACCAGCTCTCGACCTATCATGGTGATGGAGTTCTGGGTATCGACAAGAGCTGCCCGAGAAGCAACAAAATCGACGAGGGCATCGGCCTCAAGGTTTAACAATCGAGGTACATGCTCCATAAAGAACCCTGTAAAGGTAGAGATGATGTCGATTGTCACATGATGGTAAGGAACTAGATCCTCATATTGAACCTCATATTGGCCTCTAACCTGGTTGATTATCAGTTTTGAGTCATCATAGGAATCGAGGTAGTCGACCCCCAATTGTTTGGTGAGATGGAGCCCAATGATGTGAGCATTGTATTCAGCAACATTATTGGTGCATGATTCCATGAGAGAATATGCACTATGGATGACTAGACCATCAGGGTAAGGAGGATTACTACTCCTGCAATGATTTGCCTTTGGAGCCTGTTCTTGTACCATCATCAAAGAACATTCGCTAGACGGGATTGTCTGTGACCACGTTGGACTCCAAGACTTCATCATGAATACCGTCATAGAGTTTTGATGCTTTCGATACAGGATACACGGCCAAGAAGTCTGCCAATGCTTGGTCCTTAACCGTCTTTTGTAGGATGAACACCATGTCATAAGGCGTCCAGAGAATCTCCCAAATGGCTAACCGCAAGTTTAGTTCCCATAGCTTATTGATAAGGACTCTAAGGGGATTAACTTTGGAGATAACATGAATTGTCTGTCTGGCCACATAATGGCAAGTCTTTTAGATGGCAAAGATTAGGACGAGACACTCCTTCTCGACAGAATTATAATAATGTTTGGCACCAATCATGGTCCTGCTCAGATAGTAGATTGCCTGTTCGTGGCTTTTATACTTTTTTGGGCGAGTAAAGCGCCCAGAGACTGGTCTATGGCTCGGACGTATAGTAAAAAAGGCCTCTCCACGACCGGTGCTACCAAGACTGGAGGATTGGTGAGATATTTCTTAATGTCGTCGAACGCCTGCTGGCATTCTTCGATCCATACATAAGAAACCCCTTTCTTCATTAGCATAGTGAAGGGTTTGCATCACCCAGAGAGATTTGCTATGAATCTTCTGATGTATGGTAAGCATCCTTGAAGGCCTCGAAGCTCACGAAGGTTCTTCGGGGGAGCCATTTCTAGGATTACCTTGGTCTTTTTAGGGTCAATGTGAATACCCTTGGCTGTAATAATGAAGCACATGAACTTGCAGCTGGAAACCCCCAGAAAAGACTTGGTTTGCTTCATCTTTTGTCGATGTGTCCGCATTAAGTCGAACGCCATCCTCAAGTCATCGAGATGGTTGGCTTTCCTTCGAATTTTAACGACAATGTCATCAACATAATATTCTACCATTTTTGGAGGTATTTATGGAATATGGTGCTCATAGCCCATTGATATGTTGCCCCAGCATTTTTTAAACGAAAGGCATCACTTTGTAATAGTAGATTCCATTTGGAGTCCAGAATGAAGTATGTTTTTTATCATCAGGAAACATCTTGATCTAGTTTTAGCCCGAGAATCTGTCCATGAAGGATATACGTTTGAAGCCACAAGTATTGTCGATCATCACGTCAGTGATAGAAAAAGAAAATACATCTTTGGACAGGCCGGGTTGAGATCCCTGGAGTCTATGCAGACTTGAATCTTTCCATTGTTCTTAGTAATAGGAACAATATTGGCTACCTAATCTGGATGTTGTTCCTCGTGAATAAAGCCACTTTCTATGAGTTTATCGACTTCTTTTTCAATAGCATGCATGACATTTGGACGAAAGCGACGATGTTGCTGCTTAACAGGCTTAGTGTTGGGTATAATGTAAGTCGGTGCATTACGACTTATGGGCCTAAACCCGGCATGTCTACATAGCTCACAGAGAAAACATCAATGTATTCTCGAATGAGTTGTATCAGAGATTCCTTATCTTCTCCCGTTAGGCTTTTGCTAATGAAGACGGGTTTTGGCAAAGTCTCATCTCCTAGGTCGATTTGAATGACCTCATCTTCGATGGAAGGTTATCTTTGTTCGAAGCGCCACTCCCATTGGAATCCTAGGCATTGAGTCCAGGGTTCTTTTTCGAAGAATTCTAGCATCTGGTCTTCCTCTTCCACTTGGGTTTGCAAAAACCATATTGATTGACAATATCTTCTTGAAGGCATGGCCGATACTGGTATCGGAGTCCCAGGTCGAGGAATCGGAGGAGCGGGAGTGCATCATGACCTCGGGCTCCGAACTCTCTGAAGTTGTACTGGGTGTAACATAAAAGCCTCGGCAAATATGGTGGTAGTAAACTTGAGACTTTCCCTTTGGGGTATAAAGTTGTAAAGGGAGGCGTCAGCCTTTGCCATACTTCAGACCCTTGCACTGGTCAAGTCATAACCTATCTTCTGGAAAAGGTGCTTGGCTTGAGTAGTATAACAGTAGAGTTTCATCTTGCCATTATCGAGTTCAGGTTTGACGGGAGTAAGTCTTTGGGGACATTCTACTCGACCAAAGATGATGGGTTCCTAGTATTTTTTCCTTGTTGGAACAACGAAGTAAGCATCTTTGGATGGGACAACTCGGCTTGCAAGATTAGTGGTTGTCACTTATATTTGCAGCATGTAAAGAGCGTTATCTAAGAAATATGTAGCATTCTAATGTGCATAAGAGTAATTCAAAGATAGCTTTCTATTAATAAAATATATAATTTTGTCCCAAAGGATTACATCATCTAAAGAACCTGCCACACCATTAGCGCATGTGTAGTCCCCTAACTCTTCGTCAGTGAGGACCGAGGTCACCATTGTTGCCATGACAAAAGTTGAACGAACTTTTTGGATTCAAACGTCCAAAAACCACAAAAAAGACTCCTAAATTGGAGGATTACGTACAAAAATTTGTAGAGAAATATGACGGTGGAGATCGAGCATAACAGCGGCTCCTTTACTCCGTTGATGATCTGACGATGCATGAACTTGCTTTGACTTTCTGATGCTCGAGAGTGGTAATTAGGAAGATGCCGACCTTCCTAATGAAGGCCAACTCCTTCTATTTATAGTCAACACATATGCGATGTGCGTAGGGTTTTTTTTGGGCGCGTAGGAGCGCTCCAATTGGAGATATGAGAGAATCTATTGTAATCGCACGGTGAGGGCTGCTGCTTAGCTGACACGTGGCAGAGGCTGAGATTCTCTTATATCAAGATCTTGGGTGGTTATCAACATAACTGAACAAATGAAACATGCTGTGTGCTTATGGCTCGATAATCTTGATAGGATAAAGCCGAGTGGGTTTTGCTCCTATCCATAGAGTCAAATTTTGTCCCTAACTTAGGGGCAACGATTTAAACAAACAAATGGGATATTGCCTTTGTCAATAGAACCAAACTCCGTTCCTATCTTAGGGGCGACGGTTTTAAACAAATTGATCGAATATTGCTCCTATCAATATAACCAAACTCCATTCTTATCTTATGAGTGGTGGTTTATGCAAACTAATTGGATCATATCTGAAAAGATATAGATGACAGAGTGACCATATGGAATAATGTAAATCCCCTTAAATTTCTCATTTTTTCTTCTTTCTTATTTTAGCTATTTTATTATTTATTTATTATTTAATATTGTCTAGTTATGCTTTAGAAATTATCTATACTAATTAAGTACATGGCTAAAAGTGATTTATATTAGTATTAAATATTAATTATGGTAAATATGTTGTACCTGTTTAGGAAAGGAGAAATCTTTTCTAGAAATAATTATCAGTTACTATTTATCTTGCTTTTATATTTAGAAATCCAATTATTAAATAAATTATAGGTAGAAGATATTTTGCTTGATAAAAAAGGCAACTCTTACAAGAGAAATTGTCACGACCAAGTACCGAAATACTGAGACGGACTAGGCCAGCTACTCCATATGAGATATATAAACGTCATACGACGATCGTGGCTGTCAAGAGATAAGGGGGTGCATGCTACAATCAAGTCTCCTATGGTCTAACAGAGCATCTATGTCTCAATCAATCAAAACAAGTAGCAGTAAATAATTATCATACAAGACAAAGTAGTAAGGCGTCCACGATGCTTTATCAAAATGATTCATGAGCCTAGCTATACAAAATGATAAGCTAGTACCGATAATCAATAGTACATAAATATAGTCAGCTGCAGTCTTATTTAATTATAATTATGTAAAAGGAAACTAATGTCCAGAACAGCCGGCTAAACAGGTACCGGTGGCTAAATGCCAAGTACAAAATAGAAGATATCTGAGGAGTGAAGAAGAAACCCACTTATGGTCTCTGTCGTCCATACTCCTGGTGTGTACCATTGTTCGGGTAGAAGGCTGGATCCTCTGACGCTGCTACGAGATCTGGCCAAACAATACCAGCGGGGTCAGGCCCCGAATAGCAAGTACCACACGAGAGAACAAAAGAGTAAAATAAAACCCAAGCATAATAATAAGACCTGATTCAGGAGTTATAGGCTTATACCATATCATCGTGACAATACGACACCCTTACAACCAAACGAGGACAAACGGTGCCAATATCATGCCGAGATAAGATATATCCTATAACCATGGGCAGGTGAAAGGCTTCTGATCGCAACTTCTGTCCATAGCTAATCGCAGCACAATAGCCCAACCCAACAACCAAATAAGGACATAGGTTGGACCACGCACATGGGTTGGACCACGCACCACGATAGTCCATATTCTTCAGTTGCTAACAGAAGAAAAATATATCACAAACAAGTCGGCTTACAAGCGGCCAATCAATCCTACGGCTTTCTATGATTTGCCTGGGTTTTTCCAGTAATACAATATATAGGAATCCTCAGATCATATCGCATCCAAACAGCGCTAGCCAATCCATATAATATACATATACACACAACACTTTGATTATGCACTGGTCCTCCGTAAGGCCACCGTGCTAAAACATATAACACATAGCACGTACGAGTCGGATATAGTCATCCACTATAGGTGGATGAAACTGTATCCGTGGCGGCCAACCCAACACATCATAATAGGACCTGGGGTGGCTGGTGACGTACGATCTTGAGATTATGTTCCCTTCCAATGTTTCTACCGATTTAGCTTGCTTAGATTAACCCAATCTTAATCTTGGAATTACTTGTCGTGGTCACATGGTCATCCTCCTATATGTCGTACCATAGTACGTGTACCCTATGTATGAATCTACATCGGCTCAAGGAGTCCCAAATCTAGATCTATGCTTAGAGTAATGCATCAAACTAACAATCAATATACCACGATACTATTACTGGCCCATTACCATGACTATGCTGGTAGGTACACATGTATTGACATATAACATGAATGATCACTTAGCACGCAGAGTCACACCTCAGTACACTCAATAAATGGCATCGTAGTCCATACTAATATTGTATCTCAATACACACTTAGAACAGGTACCAGTACGTATACAGGTAATCAGGTGAGGAACACGGTCAAGTCAGGAAGTCACGTGCTCATGACATAAAAGTCACATATGAATTTTGGTTAAAATAAGACATGAAGATTCTTAAAGCCAAGACAAAGATCTAAAACTTTTATGTTGGGAGTTGGGAGAAATTCTGGCACAATTCAGCCAAATAGGACATAAAATAGCCAAAAACAGCCAAATAGGCACTATGCGGCACTATGCAAGCCATGCGACACTATGCAAGCCTACAACACTATTCGAGCCTATGGCACTATTCATCCATGCGGCATTATTCATCCCTACGGCACTACGTAAAGCCTACGGCACTATACAAGCCATGCGGTACTATTCATCTATGCGGCACTATTCAAGCATGTGGCACTATTCAAGCCTGTGGCACTATTCAAGCCTGTGGCACTATTCAAGCCTATAGTACTATGTAAGCCTGTGGCACTATTCATGCCTGCAGTACTATTCATCCATACGGTACTATGCAATCCTGTGGCACTTTTCATCGTCCCTGCCAGAACCAGGACAGATGAACGTAAAAGATGTCCAAATATTGTTTTGGCCATAACTTCCTCAAAACAAGTCGAAATCTAACTTTTCAAAGGTCAAAATTGGGTAGAATAAGATTTCCTGCAATATATGACCATTAGTTTTCGAAAACCAGTAAGTTTGATAGATCAAAACCATAAAAATCCATAAAATCCAAGTTTTAGAAACTTAGATCTACAAAAAACTAGTCTTTAAAATAAAAAACTCCAAGAGCTAAACTTTAGAGAATGAAGAGAAGAACAATATTGACAAATAATATCAAAGGAAAAATCAAGAATAAAAAATACAAGAATCTCTCCATTTGTTGCAAGGTGTACTTGCCTAAATGTTGGATGGAGGAAAAAAATGAAATGAAAAGTGAATGATGAGAGAGAGAGAGTGGAAGAGAATATGTATAGGGGTTGGGTTGACTCAAAGAAACCCTAATCTTAAGCATGCTCTAAACCATATGACTAATGACATGTTAAATGCTACATGATACAACTAATTAGATCATTTAAATAAAATTCTAACCACAACATGGTTCAGATATCTTATCATCGAAGTAGTGAACCACGCCTACAACTAGACATGGACAAGGGGTGGCATACTAATCCACGATGAGATACTGTTCCATGCCATGGCCAATTACAAATACATGATACATACAATCAAGATACAAGTGCCAGATATCATATACAGAAAAATAAAAAATTTACGTATTTCAGGAACGGGGAGTGACAAAAAAATATATATAATATATATTAGATTATTTTAGAATTTTATTTGGATTTTTTAAATTTTTGTTTCTAATGTTATTAGAAATTATTTAGTTATTAAGTATTTTTATAAAAAAATGGAAAAGAATAACATATTTTACATTTAGGTATAAAAGTTGTACGAATACAACTAAATGTACATGTAATGGTTTATATAATATTGTTAAGACTCTAAATATTAGTAGAGTTACTTCATTGTGTGTGTGTGAGTGTGTGTGTGTATATATATATATATATATATATACATATATATATATATATATATATATATATATATATATATATATATATATATATATAGATTATATATATGAGAAAAAAAAAATATATAGATTATATATATATATTTTATAGATATATATATAAAAAATGATATATATATAATATATATATATATATATATATATATATATATATATATATATATATATATATATATATATATATATATATATATATATATATATATATATATATATATATATATATATATATATATATATATAAAATATATATAGATATATATATATAAAATTTATGTAAGTAAGATAAGGTTAAACACACGAGATATTGGAATTCAATGTTTTATGAGATTTTAGAACCCATTTCTCCCGTTCATCTCGGCCCAAAATATCTGTGGTTAAAAAGAAATTTCGAAGAATTTCAAAGTCCAAAATCTCCTCCGATTTAAAACCAAATAAACCAAAATCTTCTCCATCAGATTCTTCTACATTTAGACCTAATCCTAACCCAAAATCCAATCATAATAGGATAGGAAATCGGATTAAAAATCCGTTCATATATATGCAAAACCTGTCAAAGTTTCATCTGTTCTCCACATTTGCACACCAATTCGAAGTTGAATATTCGACCGAGAACCAAGTTCTCCTACACCCCTATACCTCACGAGATGCCTGTGGCCGCCTGGGAACTACCATCGTTGCCAGTGATCGTTAGAGAAGCCAGAACATGGGAAGCCCCTACTTTCGACCCTGATAACAGTGGTCACAGGTACACATGTTTGAACTCAGTTTTATTCCTCCCCGCACGACCAAATTTGACCTACAAAATTTGACACATAGATAACATAACCCTCTCAATAACCATTGAGTAAACTTAATTCTAGAACTTTATATTGTCCAGGAAGTTGATTCAAAATCGAAAGGAAAACTGTTTGGAAATAATTTTTTGGGCTGTCCAACAACCCTGTTTCGAAGCTAATTCCTGGACAGTGCTTCGACGAACTCAAAATTTTGTTTGAACAGAATTATAGAGGACTTAAACACAAACAAAACCTACTTTTTAGTTTTAATTATACCCTTTTATTGCTTATTTAATTCCAGTCCCAAATCAAGGAAAAATTATTTTTTAAACTATGTATTTTTAGAAAAAAATTCGATACGACGTACGATCCGACAAACCGGGTGACGTGGTAGCAACCCATAAGCATCGAAAGACGAGTATAGATGTTGTCGACGTGTGGGAACTAACGAAACACAATTTCGTTGTGCGTGTACGACGAAATCAATACGTATCCGTCAAGATACCCCCGTATCGGACCTTTGCAAAACTAGTCCATAACTTTACGCATGTTCGTCGTATCAAGACGAAACTTGCACCAACAGAACCGTATCATTTTTCTAGTCCTACGTGCCATATTTGGTCCGAGTCTGAGAAGGTCGACCGAAATGCCTTTTTGGCGGGCTTACCGAAATCTAACTTTGGACATACAGTTGTTTTCGTCTCGTCAATCTGGACCTGTAGATATGTAGTTTGTTGACTTTAGAGACTGTAGGCACTGGCATATTTTTTGGTGCAAAATGGGTCCAATGACGGACATCATTTTGACCCAAAATTACGATTTTGCTCTTGTATCCAGAATTGGGCTTATGGGTAGTCTAAGCTGGCTATTTTCCTTATTCTAGAAACGTTCATAGTGTTTATTTCAGCATCCGAGGACGTTTGAGTGATTTGACTTTCTATGCTTCACTAATATGTCGATTTGAGGTATTGGACGTCGCCATTCTGTACACAACCTCTAGGCAAGACACCTTGCCATTTGTTGTCTATTTATTTTAGCTCATATTTTATGCATTTACTTATTATTTACTTTCTGCAAAATAAACTGTGATACATAGCATAATTAGATAGAATTTTACTGTTCTGTTCTATTTCTTGCTATGTACTATTTTTATACATTGAACTTAGATTTAAGGGACCACCCTTTGTGTGTTGCATTCATTATCCTTGACACATGTTTTCCACGAGTCACAAGTCGCATATAGGTCTCGTACTTACGTGGTCGGCTGGCCACCAATATGTAAGGACGTTCGTCAGGCTATAACTACTACTACGATTGTATGATAGAATAGTAGTTATTAGAGTTAGAGCATTTGGGTGGAAAGAATACAAATGGACGTTGACCTTCTCCCTATCTATCGTAGACTCGCTCGACACTGAGGAACAATTGGTAGACTATATACTATAGACTCGTTCGATACTAAGGAATGGTATATAGTGTTTAGACTCGCTGTTAGCCCAATGATTATATAATATTTTTGAATATAGCTAATCAGTGAAGTTTAACATAATGACATCACTAATATTCATGTAATAACTATAATGTTGCTACTTAAACTTAGCATTGTCCTAAATATTCTATATCATATTTCTATGCTTGTATCATATTATTTTGTTCGTCTGACATGTTCTTATGGACATGGAGTAAGCATGATCAAGCTTTGCCAAACGAGGACATATGCAATGGAGAATTTTTGATTGGCCAAAGACGATGTCATACAAGAAAATTTCTTTGAATCACCCAAAAACCTATCCGGGGCCTCGTATCGGGGGTTCCGCTGCCCGGTCAGCTGACAGGGGTCGAGGGGGCAGCGCCACCCATGGGGATACGATGTGTTGGACGACCACCGTCAAGGAAAAATGCATCTTCATGCTTGCTCAAATATCAGAAGAAAGGAGTCATCAAAGGGCTATTGGTTTTCCTATTTGATCAATATATTTTTAATATTTATTGAGTCTAGGAATACGGTGTAAACTGTATCGCACTCGTAAATAGGCTATCCAAGAAACGTTTTCAAAATACCCTTTTATTTTGAAAATAAGTCCACTTACAAAATCCCAAACTACTTCCTAACTGCTTGATCTTTTCAAAAAGACCAAAACCAATTTGCAAAAAACCTAACAGAACTCCAACAGAATTCGGCCCGAGTTTGGTCCGAATTCGGCCAGAGTTCGGTTAGTGGACATTGGATTTTGAACCTGGTCCTCTTACAATTACGAATCTTGCCGAAATTTTCTCATAGAGTTTTGCCCGAATTCTGTCAGAATTTTGTCGTTGGAAAAACTATAAATAGAGAAGGATTTTGATCATTTCAATACACCAATTCACTTTCATATCTCTTCTCTATAAGCCTACTACTTCTTCTAAAGTATTCTGAGCTATTCATTTTTAAATTCTAAGCTAGTTACAATCCTCTAGTCAATTTGCTAGTGCGGTACGGCCTGGAAGTTTCAGAGTGATTGTAATCAGAGGCTTGATTGAAGATAGGCACTTCATAATTGAAGTTGGTCGAGTACTTCGGATCAAAACTCACAACGTAGAAGTTGTAAGAACTTCAAATAAAAACTTGTCATTTTCTATAGTGGATTCAACTAGAAGCTAGAGTTTTTCCGACTGGACTAGTCCTCAAAAGAGGAAAACTAGTATACTTCGTCGTATTTGCATTTGCTCTCTGCTCTCTATTTTTCATTTACATATCTGTGATATATATTCTGTGATCTTGTTACTAACGATTTTTTAAATAGCTAATTTCCGTTGCCTACTCTATTCACCCACCACTAGAGTATAGCACTTTATATCTCGTTCCTACAGTTGGTATCTTGAATTGGTATCATTGCGGGTGCTTATTATATAGATATTGCTGCTTATACAAATTGCTCTAACAATTGGTATCAGAGTAGGTGCTCATTATAGATATATTAGAGCAGGTGCTCCTTATAGATATATTAGAGCAAGTGCTCCTTATAGAGAGATTATTACAGGTGCTCCGTATAGAGGTAATATTGCTTATACCAATTGATCCTACAATTGGTATCAGAGCAAGGACTATTATTATTTGGCTTAACATCCCTGGAAAAGATCCTCATTACCAGAGCGGGTTATGCAGGTAAAGCGATATAATATTGTTATTATATGACTGATGTTACATAGATCACTATATCACATACGGCAAGTATGTACTTCACAATTGAAGAGCAATCCTCAAATAGACTCCCACTATTTGATGGAACAAAATATAGTTATTAGAAGACACAAACTTCTACCTGAATACTGTAGATTTTGACTTATGTTCAATTGTTGTCAATGGCTACAAAAAGCCTAATATTACCTCTATTTTCACATCCTCTATAATCAACAAGACTTATTATAGTTACACGGAGGAAGAGAAAAAGTTAGCTAGCCTTGATGCAAAAGCTACGCATATCTTTTATTGTGCTATAGACACAAATGTATTAAATCTTATTACTATTTGCACAACATCTCATAAAATTTGGAAAGTTCTTGAAGCTACTTATGAGTGCAGCTATGAAAGCAAAGCTAGCAACTCCATAGAGGAGGATGGTCTTCATAATGTTGCAAATATATGCATGATGGAATTAGGATTTAAGGTACAACACAATCCCTTGTACGAAGAAGAGCTTGTATGTGACAATTGCAAAAAGATAGGCCACATCCAAGAAGATTATACTATTACTAGAAAGGAGAGTCACTACGAATGATCAAATGAAGGAAGATCATCGTTTCACAAGTATGCAAGCATGAGTAAATGGTGTAAAAGCTAAGCAAGAGATTCTGAAGAAGAAGAAGAGAAACCTCATCAAGCTGCAAATTTATGCTCAATGGTATTATCAAACAAGGTACAAAACAATTCTTTTAAAAAAAGTGAATCTTCTCATGATGAGTTATCTGATGCTTTCAATGATCTATTAGAAGAACACAAGAAATTAATAGATAAGTGTAAGCAAGCTAGAAATAATATTCTATCCTATAAGCAGAAAAATGAAAAGCTTACTTGCTTATTGAATGATGCTAGAAATAGTTCTCATTCTGATAATTTTACTAAGATTTCCACACTGAAGTTTAGATTGCATGAGGCACTTGATTGCATTGAGAAAAATACTCAAAAAAATACTAAACTTAAGGAGGAATTAGAATCAGAAAAGAAGAAGTATTCTATTGTTTCATGTAGAATTGATGCTATTTCTGCTAAATATGATAAAATATGTGCTAACTCTAAAAAGTTAAGAGATTAGACTGGAAAAGCAGGTAATACAACCTATGACTCAGTCTAACTCAAGACACATAGCACATCAGAAAGTCACACACGACAGATCATCTAGAAATAAAGCAAGCAAAGCTAAAGCTTCACATAACCATGCTTTCTATTACAAGTATCCATGCACATCATATCACACCACTGCACGTTCTCATACTGCTGCGTATAGCACTAATATTAATACTTTCTGTCATTATTGTGGTATAAACGGACATGTTTCTAATCATTGTCAGATTAGAAAACTAGTTGATATGAACTTGTGCAAATGGGTTTCCAAAGCTAACAAATGTGGATCCAAGTATTGGATACCAAAGTCTTCATCTAATATCTCATGTTGGGCTACTTATGTTGAACCATAGAACGATGGAACGTGTTGGTGGTTGTACAACTACAAAGGTTATCTTCCATGCAACTGCACCAACATAAGTGTGGTCACTAGAACCACTTCGGTAACATGATTTCTAAATAGTTTTTAATATCTAGCATGTTTTTTTATGTCTTTCTACTATCTCTCATTTATATCTTTTTTAAGTGTTTATTATTTGAATCAATGTGTGAATTATTTGAATCAATGTGTGATATAATCCTAGCATGACTAACTTTTTAGCTTAAATGATTAGTTCACACTATATATAGTATTTTATTAGTGTGACACATTTGCTTATGTATGTTCTTTTCTCTTAATCTTTATTCTTGAAGCATGCATACCACTAAATAGGATCTTAATTTGTTTTTGGTTAGTGTGTTTTTTTCGTCTTTAATATTTTTAATGGTCACATCTTACCGATTTGTCTTTAACCTGTCGTATTTACTTTAATCAGTATTTTGTGAGTATGTATGTGTAGCACAAGTCTCCTATTTACTTGAAAAATATATACATATACTTTTATGTTAACCTTGTGCTTGCATAATATATTTCACTATTGATTTTCATATTTTATTTTGATTACCTTCTTATGAATCAATTTCATCTTTGTCTAATATATGAATTGAGTTCAAGTTCTATATTATTTTAAAAAAAGTAGTTTCAAACTTGTGCTTATCTCATACTTAAGCTGTTGATTTTTTTGAACAAATTTATGTTCTTATCTTTATTAGCTTCTTCCTCAAAGCCTATTTTTCTTGGCTTTTTGGTAGATATTTTGGATACATGATATTTTTAATATCTTGATCTTGATAAACTATTATTTGGGTATTTACTTCTTTTATATTTAGGGATTATAGATTTTGATGTTGTTCGATGATACTGCATATATTTTTTTGAATCTAAGTTCTTAAGAGTAGAGATCATTTTGGAAACAAGCCGAAAGGGTCCTTCTGTCATACAGGTGCAAATAGCCTGAAGCAACACGGTGTACTAGTTTTCGGACTACCGCTAGCTGAAAACCGGCCCCTACAGCTAACCCGAAGTGATCTATACTTTATAGACTTATGATTTATTAAGGTCTACCCGCAACTATCGTCTAGTTCTGGATCCGAGGTACTGAACCCAGTCCCCTAGGTTCCAAAATACATCAACATATCTAGGTCCTACATTTCGATTTACAAATATTTTATATTTTATTATTACCCAAAGATTTTGTAGCACATATGGATAAATGTAATTGATATATCTTATACCGTATGCTACATTGTTCTAAATTTTTTAAGTCCATAGAATATAATTAATTTTATATTGTACTATTTCATCTTAAATCCTCGGTTATTAAAGAAGAGATTTGTTTTTGGTACAAGCCTACAAAGGGTCTGTCTATAACCACGGCTACGGCCAAAGCGAAGTGGTACTTAATTGTTCTCTGGGGAACCTCCATAAGCTGGGATAGTACCCCTATAGCTAACCCCAGGATTCATCAATACTTTATAAACTAAAGATTTATTGAGATCTATTTGTAATTGTTATCTGCTGGATTTTGGATTTTGGATTTTAACTTTGATGGATAATATTATATAATGATATTTTTTTCAAAAGGTAACATACATTGATCTTCCACAAGTTAGTGTTTGTCATCTTCTGATATATTCATTTTTTTGTCACTATTCGATATTCAGACTTGATGATCTTGTGACTACTTATTGAATATTATGGTCTTGTGATTTCGTCTTTAACTTGTGTAATATTCAATAATTTTAAGCTTTATTATTCTCTTCTTATTCAAGTTACTAACCACTACCAAAATACAGTCAATTAGCGACGGATGGTTAGCGACCGATATATTCCGTCGCCATTAGCGACAGATTTGCGACAAATCGTTGACGGCATACCGACAATAAGCCGATATCATTTTTTTCGTTTTAAGGATGAGAGAAGGTCGACAGTCCATCGCCACAGCGTCGGTGATATGGCGACGGATTCTCATCCGTCGCTACGCTGTCGACGATTTGACGGAAAATGTTAGGAGAAGTGGCAGGATAAATTGCCAACTACGTAGCGACGGAATGGTCGTCACCAGGTTTACAATATAGCGTCGGCGTAGCGACAGATGTTGTCCATCTCTAGTCGGTCGCTAAATATACGTACCAGACTTAAATTGAAACGACGGGTGTAACTTTTCATTCCACCCAAATTTCACTCTCTCTCTTCTCACTCTCCTCCGTGGTGGTGATCGATCGGCGACCTCCCTCTCCTCTCTCTCTCCCACGACAGTGATCGGTGACCTCTCCTCTTTCTCTTCCAAAGGTAATCCCCTCTCCCTCTCTCTCTCTCTCTCGTGGTGGTCGTGGTTGCAGCGGGCCGGGGGCGTCGGGGGATTCGGGGGCGGCGTCGTCTGCGGTGGCAGTGGGGGCGGCGGGTGCGTCGGGGGCTGGGGGTTTGGCGGACGGGTGGTGGGGGTCGGCGGGGGTGGGAGGGGCGGCGAGGTGTTATAGGTGGCGTGCGCAGGACGGCGGGGGCAGCGGGGAGGGAGGTGAAACCATCGAGTGGTAAAACCATGGAGTGGTTTAGACACGTTTTGAGTCACTATTAACACATTAGGACACGACTAGACCCCCCCATGTGGGCATACATTTCTCCTAGGACACGAGTGTTTGGTTTGGCTTTCATTCGTTTCTTTTGGGTTCGATTTTATGTTTTCTTTTGATACACTAATATAGGCAGTTTACTATTTTTTATAAAATGTTCAATTCGAAATCCAGGTTTTAAATGAGTCTTTGAAGGCGTATATACATGTATTTGAGGGTATATCTATGTAAGAGAGATTGGCAGATATTGATACATATGGCCATGTGATTGATGATGTACTTGAGAGGTTGGGGGCTGCCTCTCCTTGGCAGGGAAAGCCCTGCAACAGTAAGAATGATTGTGGCCATGTGGCCTGTGTGATGTTGAGTCAGGGAGGAAAGTGAGGGTGTGTGTGGCATGGATTGTGAGTGTTATGTATTTTCTGTGTATTAATAGAGTGTTAGTGAGAGAGTCATTTGGGTAGTATTGAGTGCAAGTGTCTGATACTAGAAAGTATTAGGGAGCATTGAGTCAGAGAGCATAAATCTCATTTGTATGTGTCTTGGGATAATCAATAGGAGAGTAGAGTGTATCAGTTGTGTTCTTCTATATAGTTGTATATATCTATACATCTAACTGTGATATACATATGTGTATTTGTGCTTTAGAGAGTGAGGAATGAAGGCAGGCCTACCATGCCTATTAGCATGCAGCAAGGGTTGGGGTGTAATGTGTGAGTGTAGGCATGGTAGGAAATATAGGTAATGCTAGTGTAACTAGACTAAGGTAGTGCTTGCTAGATAGTAAGGATACTCTAGTATCCTAACCAAGTTAATTTTAGCCTAGATATTTAGGATATAGCTCCCATACCCTAGAAGTGGACTCTTACAATTTAGAAATGGATATATTGACTCAGTTTGACTAATTAACCTATAATTGACCCTTGACCTAGATTGACCTAGTTTGACTTGCTTTGACTGCTATGACCTAGTATGACCTAATATGACTTAGTTTGACTTTATTTGACCTAGTTTGACCTAGACAGTTGACCAGGTTTGACTTCGAGTTGACTTTGACATAGATATGACGTAGAATCATTTAGACTGCATCGTATATTTCAATTACCTTATTTATGAATAAACCATAACCGGTTTTACTCTAAATAGGATTCTGTGACACCAGTTCGGAGTAAACTTGATTCTAAGGGTAATTGCTTATGATATATCTTGTTTTCAGTTAAGATGATTGTTTATTCACCTATAATGACACTAAAACTTGATTTGTTGTTGCACGCATACAACACCACAAAAATATTTACTGACTCGTCAAGTTGAACCGTTTATAACATGCTCGACGCTTAAGAGGAATCATTTGGACTTTGTGGACTATCGAACTATCGGTGTCGGACTATTGGTATCGGTATCGAACTATCGGACTATCGGTATCGAACTATCGGTATCGAACTATCGGTATCGCTAGCGAACTATCGGACTATCGGTACCGGTATCGGACTATCGGTATCGCACTATTGGTATCGGTATCGCACTATCGGTATCGGACTATCGGTATCGGTATCGCACTATCGGTATCGGTATCGAACTATCGGTATCGGTATCGAACTATCGGTATCGGTATCGGTATCCGTATGCACTTAGTATCGATCGTAGCAGAATAGTATCGGTCTATAGGTTTGATATAGGTCGTATCAAATTGGTATTGGCTAAGCGAATTGGTATCGTCCTATCCGATATGTATCGGTCGTATAGCTAGGATTCGTACCGGTCTTATCGATTCGGTATCGGCCATATCCGATAGTTATCGGCCGTATCGGATATGTATCGGCCGTATCAGATTAGCATGGTGGAAGGTTTAGTAGCGACTGTACTTAGATTTTCACTCTCTCGTGACTCTCTTACAATGGTATTCTAGCTCGAGAAGAAAAAAATCTATGTACAGTTGTTACTAAACCTTCCATCATGCTAATCTGATACGGCCGATACATATCCGGTACGGTCGATACCTATCGGATATGGCAGATACCGAATCGATAAGGCCAATACGAATCCTAGCTATACGACCGATACATATCAGATAGGACGATACCAATTTGCTTAGCCAATACCAATTTGATACGACCTATACCAAACCTATAGACCAATACTAATCTGCTGCGGTCGATACTAAGTACATCCGGCCTATATACCAGCGAATCCACCAGTTATATTATAATATACTAATTCTGTTTAGTTTGTCTTACGATACAGATTTTTACATCCAATCTGTGATGGATCGTTATTTCCTTGATCGTACATGGATGTACAAACGACAATACGAGAGTGTTGACACAAATTTACAGTCAACCATATATTGATACAATTGACAACATGATACTTGTAATATTTTAATACGACACATGAAGACTGAATTCGGTACAAGCCAGACGACAGCTCGCTCCTACAAAGCTTCATAATTTGAGTCTGTATATTACACTCTATTTGAGTCTAGATTTATGTAAACTGAGCTGTGCTGAGCATTTTGAGACTTAGACTATACATATACCTCAAACCAAAAGCCCTACTAAACATCCAAATAGCCCATTAGCCCATTTGACCTATTCTGTGCTCTGGAGACAGAGTTCGGGCCAAACTCTACCTCCACACAGAGTTCGGGCCGAACTCTGCCTCCTAAATTCTAGGACCCTAATTTTCAGGGTTGGCTGGATGCAAGTTGTCCAACGGCCAAATTTTTGAATATTCCAACCAGAATTTTGGCCGAATTCTACCTGTGTGGTATCCTATAAATAGGCCATGAATTCTTTCATTTTCAATCATCCAATCTTCTCTTCTCTTCTCTCTAAAGCCTTATATAAGCCATACCCTTCTCATCTACTAGCCACAAGCTCCCTAAGCCTCAAAGTGCTCAGTACTTTTCAGTTAGGAGTTTGTGCAAGAGTTCAAGAAGTAGCTTGGAAAATTCCAAGCATCGCCACTGCGATCTCTGTAAGAAGTTGAGGTGCTCTTCTGAAGAAAAGGCACGGTTTGTAACTACTATTTCACAAATAGTGGATTTAATCCTGAGCTAGAGTTCTCAGGCCTGGACTAGTCCTCCACGAGGAAAACCAAGTTAAAATCGACTGTGTTTGCGTATGCTTTCTTGTTCTTTACTATTTCCGCATTTACTATGATTATTTTCTGTTGTGAAAGAGTTTAATTTTTTTTTAATTGGACATTATTGTCATAAACTCTATTCACCCCCCTCTAGAGTTGCCTATTTGTTCCTCAATTGGTATCAGAGCTCTGTTCTCTCAACAAGGACTAACATCCTAGAGCTGATCCATGGCAACGACACAATCCATGATTTTTAATCACGTTGAAGGGCAGTCCACTCATAGGCCTTCCCTATTTGATGGAACTAACTACACCTATTGGAAAACAAGGATGAGTTTTTATCTCAAGTCGCTAGACTTCGACCTGTGGATCATTGTCACCGATGGTTACAAAAAGCCCGCCAGGATAGTTGTCAATGGTGATCTCGTTGAGAAAACCCATGACAAATATTCTGACGAGGAGAAGAAACAGGCAAGTCTATACGCAAGAGCTCTTAATGCTTTATTCTGTGCTATAGACAGGAATGAGTTCAACAGGGTCTAAACATGCACCACCTCTCACGAAGTATGGAGACTTCTAGAAGTGACGTATGAAGGAACCACTCAAGTGAAGGAGTCAAAAATAAGTCTTCTCACTCAAGAATATGAGACTTTCAAGATGAAGCCAAATGAGATGATCACACAAATGATTACAAGATTCCTCGACATCATCAACCACTTGTCTTCTCTCGGCAAACAATATACAAATCACGAGAAGATCCGCAAGATACTTAGGGGGCTACCAAAGATTTGGAACCCTAAGGTGACCGCCATCATAGAAGGAAATGATCTCACGACTATGTCCATGGAGACTTTGATGGGAAAGCTGATGACTCATGATCTTGACCTCAAAGACTTCGAAGAGCCTGCTCCTAAGGCAAAAGAGATTGCTCTTAAAGCTTACCGATGAAGGGCTGATCCTGAAGAGACGGATGATGACAACTCGGAAGGTGAAGATCAAGCTCTCCTTATCCGCAACTTCAAGAAATTCCTTCGCTTCAATCAAAGAAAGAAGGAACCACAAGAAGATGACAAAGAAGTGCCAACATGTTACGATTGCAAGAAGACTGGAAACGTCCGAAAAGACTGTCCATTCACAAAGAAGAGCAACCGATATGAGAAACCATACAAGAAAGCTTCTTCAAAAAAATATGCCAAGACAAGCATTTGGCATGAAAGCGAAGCTAGTGACTCCGAGGAAGAAAGGGACTCTCCTCAAGACACCGCCAATGTTTTCCTAATGGCTACATCCGACAAGGTAACAAGCGAAACTCTCAATGATTTCACGTTTGATGAACTTGGCGATGCATTCAATGATTTACTCAATGACCACAAGAAAGTCATTGGTAAATATAAATATGCCAAGGAAAAGATCAAAGTTATGAAGTCGAGATTCAAAGACTCTCTTCATTGCTTGATAATAGTAGAGACACTTCACCCACGGAAGTCACAAATGAGGTGTCTAAGCTTAAATTAAGCCTACATGATGTCGAAGCACGTATAGAAAAGCAAACACAAGAGATCACAGCACTCAATACTGAGATCGCTGAAGAAAAGAATAGACACAAGATCTCTATCACTAAGATTTATGATTTTAACACTAAGATTAATGAACTGCAGGCTGTCTCTAAGAAATTAGAGACTAGATTAGGAAAACAGGTTGCTCAACCTCAAACCCAATCACATGAGACACTCACAAAGCATGACACTACTCATTCTAGTCAACCACGTCATCCACCTGCAGTACGAAATCATGCTTATATGTACACCCACTTTCATAAAGCACACGAACCACATGCACGTAGAAAGAATTCTTATATGACACGGAATCATCATATTACACATAGATACAATCATTACTATGTTGCATAAAAACAAAATCACCATCATACTGCTTATGGATATAGACATCTTCATCATACTCCACATCATTCTACATATAGACATCATCACCATGCTACTGCACACCACTCTACATATAGACATCATCACCATGCTACTACACACCACTCTACATATAGACATCATCAACATGCTCCTAACATAAATAGGAATGCTGTTTGTACTTATTGTGGATTACATGGACACATTTCACCATAATGTAGAGTTAGGAGATTAGTAGATAGAAACATATATGTATGGTTGCCAAAAACTAACTTTTCAGGACCCTCAAGAACTTGGGTACCAAAGGTCACATCTACTTTTGATGTAGGTGGACCTTCTGTCCTCAACTAAGAGTAAGTGGATTCTCGATAGTGGATGCTCGTGACATATGACGGGAGACGCAAATCTTTTCGCATCACTATCGATGAAGAGGGAAAGGTATGTATCCTTCTGTAACAACTTTAAAGGGTATATCATTGGTAATGGTACTATAGGTCATCCTCCTTCTCCTGTAATAAAGGATGTCTGCTTAGTGACCGAGTTAAAGCATAACCTGCTCAGCATAAGTCATCTTGCTGATTATGGGTATGATATTAACTTTGGACAAAATAAATATTTTATCTATGATAGGTCAACATGAGACATTACTTTTGAAGGGATAAGAGAGGACAATATTTATATTTTCTATCTATCTAGAGATACTAACAGTGCAGAAAGATGTCTCTATGCTCACAAGGATGAAAGATCACTGTGGTACCAGCATCTTGGTCATGCCAACATGGATACTATATCCAGGCTATCGACCAAGAAGCTAGTCAGAGGATTGCCCGACATCACATTCAAAAAGGACACGGTATGTGCCGAATGTGAATTGAATAAGGCAACCAAGTCCTCATTTCATTCAATAAACTCTGTAAGTACTACTAGACCATTGTAATTACTTTATACGAATTTATTTGGCTCTAGTAGAGTAGCCAGTCTTGGTGGAAAACTCTACACTTTTGTTATAATTGATTACTTTTCTAGATTTACTTGGATTTTCTTTCTTTCAAACAAAAGTCATGCCATTTCAGTTTTCAAAATATTTGCTAAAAAGGTTCAAAACGAAAAAGGCTACATGATTACTCGAATCCGAAGTGATCATGAGGCGAATTCGAAAATAGTGATTTTGAAAAGTTTTGTGATTTAAATGTTTTTAATCATGAGTTTTCGTGTCCAAGAACGTCTCAACAAAATGGTGTTGTAGAGCGGAAGAATAGGACTCTTGGCGATATGGCTAGAGTCATGTTAAATAAATTCTCTCTTCTGAAATATTTTTGGGTTGAAGCTGTCAATACAGCGTGCCATATTTAAAATTGGGTGCTTATTTGTCATATTACGAAAAAAAAATCCTATGAGCTTTGGTTTTGAAGAACTCCAAACGTTTCATATTTTTGAGTTTTTGGCTGTAGATGTTTTATCCTTAACATCAAAGACAACTTAGGCAAATTTGATGCCAAAGCTGACGATGGTATATTCCTTGGCTATGCGGCCAAGAGCAAGGGATATAGAGTGTTCAACAAACGCTCATTAGTTATGGAAGAGTCAGCAAATATGACTTTCGATGAGGATAACAGTGCAGCAACTACTCTTGATGATGATGTTGAACCATCAACTTCTACTCCAATGAACATAACTACTGAAACCAATTCTCTAGAGGGCTTGCCAAAGAAATTCTCTTTCAAGCCGTCACATCCAGAAAATTTGGTTATAGGCGATGTTTCACGTAGAGTAAGTACTAGATCATCAATAAGAGACTCCATTGCTAGTACTGCCTTCATTTCACAAATTGAGCCGAAAAACATTGTAGAAGCTTTTAATGATGAATTTTGGATTTCTGCCATGCAAGAAGAACTCAACCAATTCGAGAGGAGCCAAGTTTGGAAACTTATTCCTAGGCCGGTAAATCACTTGATTATTGGTACTAAATAGGTTTTTTTGAAACAAAGCAAATGAAGATGGTTCAGTTACACGCAACAAAGCTCGTCTAGTAGCTCAAGGATACAACCAAGAGTAAGGGATCGACTACGATGAGATGTATGCTCCTGTTGCGAGATTAGAATCCATACGGATGCTTTGCGCATTTGCTAACTTTGAAAATTTCAAATTGTTTCAAATGGATGTTAAAAGTGCTTTCTTGAATGGATTTATTATGGAGGAAGTTTTTGTAAAACACTCCCTGGTTTTGAGAATAACAAATTTCTTGACCATGTTTTCAAGCTCAAGAAAGCGCTATATGGCCTCAAACAAGCCCCTAGAGCTTGGTAAGAAAGGTTAAGCAATTTCTTGCTTGAAAAATGTTTTTAAAAGAAAAAGTTGACACTAACTTTTTATAAAATCTTTCAAAGACACTATTCTCTTAGTACAAATTTACGTGGAAGATATTATATTTGGTTCTACTGATGAAACCCTCTGTCAAAATTTTGCCAAGTGTATGCAGACCGAGTTTGAGATGAACATGATGGGGGAGCTTAATTACTTTCTTGGACTGCAAGTCAAACAAACGTCAAATGGAACTTTCATCTGCCAGTCAAAGTATACAAAGGACATGCTGAAAAAATTCGAGCTTGACAACGTCAAACCAATCAGCACTCCAATGGCTACTACAACTGAACTATAACCAGATGAAAGCGGCAAACCTGTGGATCAACGTAAGTATCGAGGTATGATAGGCAGTATACTTTATTTAAATGCTAGTCGTCCTGATATTATGTTTAGCGTTTGCTTGTGTGCTAGATATTAAGCTAATCCTAAAGAATCACACATGACTGCTGTTAAGCGTATCTTTCGATACCTTAAGGGTACGGTTACAGTAGGCCTATGGTATCCCAAGTCAACATCATTTGACCTTATTGGTTTCTCTGATGCTGATTTTGCCGGATGCAAGGTCGACCGTAAAAGTATGAGTGGCACGTGTCATTTTTTAGAAAAGGCTCTAGTCTCTTGGTTTAGCAAGAAGCAGAATTCTGTCGCACTATCCACAACGGAAGTTGAATATAATTTAGCTAGTCGTTATTGTGCACAAATTATGTGGATGAAGCAATCCCTTGAAGACTATAACTTATCATTTATGCACTTTCCTATATTTTGTGACAACACTAGTGCTATAAATCTCACTAAGAACCCCATATGTCACTCACGCACGAAGTACATTGAAATACATCACCACTTTTTGCGTGATCATCATCAAAATGGTACTATTAACTTAGAATTTATTGACACCGATCATCAGCTAGCAGATTTCTTTAACAAACCTCTATCCGAAGAGCGTTTTAACTTTCTTTGTCGTGAACTAGAAATTTTGGATGAAGCTGTTATTTATTAAAGTAACCTGCGTAAATATCGATTATGTCTTGATTCTTTATGATGAACTTGCCATGGGTACAAGCCGAAAAGGTCCTTCTGATAATAAGGCGTAAAAGCCTAAGCGACACGATGCACTAGTCCTTAGGACTACCGCTAGCTGGGATCCGGCCCCTGCAGCTACCCCATGGCAGCTTCAAAATATTGAATTGGGGGCATATTTCCTTATTTATTACATTGTCTACTTTTATTTATCACATGCAAAAATTCAAAATTTCAAACTTCACATTGATTCAGCGTTACATTTTTGTTGATATTCGCTACTTGATTTTTTCTTCGTGCATCCGTGTATGTATCTTTGTATATTACATGGTCTACTTTTATATTTTTTTTCATCTACTTATTATTTTTTTGTCACTCTTACTTAATCAAATTTCTACTCTAGCCTGATTTCTGTTCTGGTACCATAAACCAGAATTCGGGCCAAACTCTGCCTTACCCAGAGTTCGGGCCAAATTCGGTCTGGCTGTTCCAGAACCGAAAGTAGCTTCAGCCGCTGATCAGATTGTGTTCCAATGGTCCAAATTTGCTCCGACCATTCGAACCCCAACACTAAAAATTGGGTCCCCCTCTTCTCTCTCCTCTATTGCCACCTTCCTAACTTCTCCAAACTATTTTTCTCCAAACCCTAACCCTAGTTCTTCCTTCCTAGAGCATAATTCTTCTCAAAACTCAAGGAGAAGGATTCTCTCACCATTTTCCTTCATCTTTTATCAACAAATTAAGGTAAATTTCTACAATTCTCTCCATCTACAATTCCTCAATTTTCTTTATTATTTCATGGCTCCCAAGTTGTTCAATTGGGGAAAAGACTTCGAACCGAAGGTGCGTCCTCTTCGAATGCTCCTCCTCGTATTGAACCACCCGTTGTTCAACCCACCTCGTCCACTCGACCTCGACACGTATGATGATCGGATATTTGTATCACTTGATGCTTCCAATGAATGGTTTAGTAATTTTCGGTCACGTCCGGTGTATGCGGGTCATCCTATAAATTTTACTATATTTTCTCAATATGATTCACTTTTTCATGATCTTTATCTTGATGAACTTGTTACTACCAATTCGGTTATATATCTCAATGCCATATAAATATTTTACTGCAACCTTACTCACAATGATATACATATATTCTCACGGGTTGCGGGCATTGATATTTCTTTTGATGATTTCGACTTGGCCGAACACCTTGAACTCCCGGAGCCAAACTCATGGGAAAAACTTGTTGAAGCTCGAAAGTTTCTATTTCTCGATGGGTCTTCCCTAGAAAGTTTTAAGGACGACTTGTGTACCCCTAACACACGTCCTCGTAAGCTTCTCGCCAAGTTTCTCAATCCTTACTTTTATGAACTTTATCGGATCGTCTTTAACACGATTCTGTCCGAAGCAGGATCGACCGATGAGGTTACATACTTTGAAATCTCTGCTTTGTATCACCTCCATTTTTATGTTCCTTTTAATCTTCCACATACCATAATAGACTTGATGATTAGTGCTCGGAAGAAACCAAGGTCCTTGGTTTATGCTCTTTATCTTCCTATGCTCTTTCGTGCTTTTCGTGTACCTCTTGATGAGTGCCAGTTCCTACCTGCCTCTATCTTCCTCTCTAAGGTACGGCGGCTTCAGGCAGCAGTTGGCTCACATGTTGTGTCTGAGCACTCTGACAATGAGCCCGACGCCCCTCCTCTTGGACAGGATCCTCCTCCTCCTCCTGCTACTCTTGAGTCACTCCAGACTATGCTTCGCGATTGATTCACCTTAGAGGATGATCGCTGGACTAAGCTTGACTACCGGACTACCTTGCAGATGAGTACCATTAGCACTCACTGTACGATATTGGGTACTCTATGTCCCGGCATCCTTCTATGCCTATTCCCATGGAGCGGGACCCTGTTCGTGATGGATACAGTATCGATGACCCTTGGGTTATCCGCTACTTGGATCCAGATACGGCTTTCGTGGACCCTCGTCGTTCATTCACTGATCTATCCGACGACGGTGGGCCTTCACGAGCTCGATGATGGATTTGGATTTCTCTTTTCTGTTGTTGCTGAGGATCGTAGTTTATGCTTTTCTGCATTTTTAGTTGATGTAGTTGTTTTTATTTTGGCACTTTGGTTGTACTAGAACTCATTATGTGCCTCTTGGAGACATTTTATTCTGTATTTTATCAGTTTTATTCAGTTTATTATTATTATTGTTGGTGTGCTTGCCATTCATTATTCTAGTTATTTGATTACTTACAAAAGGGGAAGAAATATTTTGATATATTTATATTATATTGTCATATGCTTTGTGTATCCGTGCTTTGGGACAAGAATATTGTATTCAGGACAACAGGCAATGTTTACGGGGGAGCTATTGCTAGCTGCACCTATTACGGGGGAGCTACGCTATTTTTTTAATGTGTCCAGGTATGAATATTGAATATACAAAATATTATTTTGTCAATTATCAATATGGGGGAGATTGTTGACACAAAATCACAGTCAACCATATATTGATACAATTGAAAACATGATACTTGTAAAATTTCAATACGACACATGAAGACTGAATTTGGTACAAGCCAGACGACAGCTCGCACCTGCAAAGCTTCTTAATTTGAGTCTGTATTTTACACTTTATTTGAGTTTAGATTTATGTAAACTGAGCAGTGCTGAGCATTTTGAGAATTAGACTATACCTATACCTCAAACGAAAAGCCCCACTAAACATCCAAATAGCCCATTAGCCCATTTGACCTATTCTGTGCTCTGGAGACAGAGTTTGGGCCGAACTCTGTCTCATAAATTCCATGACCCTAATTTTTAGGGTTGGCTGGATGCAAGTTGTCCAACGGCCAAATTTTTGAATATTCCAACCAGAATTCTGGCCGAATTCTGCCTGTATGGTATCTTATAAATAGGCCATGAATTCTTTCATTTTCAATCATCCAATCTTCTCTTCTCTTCTCTCTAAAGACTTATGCAAGCCATACCCTTTTCATCTACTAGCCACAAGCTCCCTAAGCCTCAAAGTGCTCAGTACTTTTCAGTTAGAAGGTTGTACAAGAGTTCAAGAAGTAGCTTAGAAAATTCTAAGCATCGCCACTGCGATCTCTGTAAGAAGTTGACGTGCTCTTCTGAAGAAAAGGCACGATTTGTAACTACTATTTTACAAATAGTGGATTTAATCCTGATCTAGAGTTCTCAGGCATGGACTAGTCCTCCATGAGAAATACTAGGTTAAAATCGGCTGTGTTTGCGTATGCTCTCTTGTTCTTTACTATTTCCACATTTACTCTGATTATTTTCTGTTGTGAAAGAGTTTAATTTTTTAATTGGACATTATTGTCATAAACCCTATTCACCCCCCTCTAGAGTTGCCTATTTGTTCTTCAGAGAACAGAATAGGTGTGAGTGACGATTTTCAAGTAGGTGTGGAAGTGTTTCTTAAGTATGCCATGAGCAAAGCTCAGTATATGGACGGTAACAAAATCAAGTGTCCATGTCGTAATTGTCACAATAGACGTTACGAAGAAGTGGTGAGTGTAAGAGATCATTTGACCCGTAAGGGTTTCGTATGTGATTACGGCCTATGGTCATCGCAAGGTGAACTATATGCGGAAATATAGGTTGCGAATGCCGCTACTTATCCTTTTGATGATAATGCTGCAACGGATTTTGTCGTCGAAGACGACGAATGCTCTATTGATTATGGAGACTGCAGAACCTTGTACGAGATATGGTGTACGACGTGACAGGGCCTAATTTTGATCTGGAGGATCCTAATCCTGAGGCGAAGGAGTTCTGTGATATGTTTTAGGATGCTGAAACTTCTTTATATCATGGTTGTGAGCCACATTCCGTACTGTCAGTGATGATACGATTGTTGAACATAAAATCCGATTTAACTTGCCACAAACTTGTTATGATCGAATTATACAACTAATCAAGGAGGTGTTACCGAAGGAATCAAAAGAGCTTTCAAAAAACTTCTACAAATCGAAGATGATGGTCCGACAACTGGGACTGGGGTACGAAAAGATAGATTGTTGTCACAACGGATGCATGTTGTACTACAAGGAGAATGAGGATATAGAAAGTTGCAGCTTTTGTATTGTGGATCGTTACAAGCCAGCCAGGGGAAAAGGAAAGTTGCAACTTTTGTATATGTCTCAAAATACAGCAGAACACATAACGTGGCAGAACGAAGAATTCACAAAGGACGGTGGAGATTTGTCACATCCTTCGGATAGAGAGGCGTGGAAATATTTCAATTTGCATCATCCAGATTTTGCTGCAGTGCCTAGAAATGTACGTCTGGGGCAATGTTCTGATGGCTTCGCCCCTTTCGGGCAGTCGGAATCTTAATACTCCTGCTGGCCGGTCATTTTGACCCCTTACAATCTGCCACCATAGATGTGTATGAAGACTCCTTATATGTTCATGACAGCTATCATACTGGGTCCCAAAAATTCAACGAAGAATATCGATATATATTTACAGCCATTGGTCGATGAGCTGAAACAGCTGTGGAAGATCGGTGTCGCGACCTATGATATTTCCAGGAAACAGAAATTTCAGATGAGAGCTTCACTGATGTGGACAATCAATGATTTTTTCGTATATGGTATGCTGTCGGGATGGAGTACTGACGGCACCATGTCTTGTCTAATATGCATTGAAAATAGTAAGGCGTTCCGCCTTAAAACTAGAGGAAAAACTTCTTTCTTTGATTGTCATCGTTAATTTCTGCCCGCGAGTCATCCTTGGAGAAAGAACAAGGACACATGCAGAGCTAGAAAACAAGAATTTTCTCATCTGCCTGCCATATTATCAGGATACGATATTTAGAAAGATGTAAAGGACTTGCCCACTGTAATGGAAGATCTATCGAATAATCATGTCGATGGGTTCGTACAAAGCTATAACTGGACCAAACGAAGTATCTTCTGGGACTTGCCTTATTGGAAAGATAATCTTATAAGGCATAATCTTGATGTTATGTATATCGAAAAGAATGTGTTCGATAATGTCTTCGATACCGTCATGGATATTAAAGGAAAGATGAAGGACAATACAAAAGCAAGACGAGACATTGCCGAGATATGCAAGCATCCTTATCTAAACTTGATACAAATGGGAGCTGGTGGACAATTAAGTAAGCCGATAGCACAATACACATTGAGCAAGGAAGATAGATTAATAATCTGCAAGTGGATATGTACTTTAAGATTTTCCAACGGCTATGTGTCGAATTTGTCTAGATGCGTTGATCTCAATGAACGCAAGCTAACGGGAATGAAGAGTCATGACTGCTACGTATTTATGGAAAGATTACTGTCCATTGCTTTGAAAGAGTTGTTGCCTTCTGCTCTATGGGTTCCGTTGGCCGAACTATCTATATTCTTTAGGGATATTTTTTTAACTAAGTTGACTGTGCAACACATGGTTGAACTTGAGGAGAAGATTATCTTAACAATTTGCAAGTTGGAGAAAATATTTTCTCCTGGCTTCTTCGACAGCATGGAGCATCTACCGATTCATCTAGCATACGAAGCCCGTGTTGGTACAACTGTTCATTATCGATGGATGTACCCAATTGAAAGGTACATAAATATCGATATAATTTAAGTTGAATTTCAGTGGGTTTTAAAATTCATTCTTAATTCTCAAGATAATTTGTCTCTCTAGATACCTACACATCTAAAGAAGAAAGTTGGCGACCAGACTCATATAGAGGCTTCCATATGCGAAGCATATCTTATCGAAGAGGTGTCAAACTTCTGCTCAATTTATTTCGATACTCATGTTAAGACAAATCGAAATAGACCTCAAAGGAATGACGAGGACATTGAGGATGGAGGTATATTCAATGTAAGGGGCAAGCCTGTTGGGGCTAGTAAAAAACGGTAGTTGACTGACGACGAGTATGATACCGCTCACCGATATGTCTTGTTAAACTGTGACATACAAGAAGTGAGAGATTTGGAGAAGTAAGTCAGTATACTTGCACTCGTTATAATCTCTACTTTGATGAAGTAAGTGACTACACTTATATATTCTTATTTTCTCTAATAGTGTATTTAGAGATGAAGTCAAAATGAGGATATCCGATATTTCTGATGAGGGACTTCAAAGAGAGGTTGATTGTACATTTTCGTCATGGTTTCGTAAATATGTAACTGAGATTATAATTGAGATTATAAATATATAATATAAAATATTTAAATTATAAATATTTGTTTACTGGTTTTATTGCCTGAAACAACACTCACTCATGAGAGTGTTCGTTATCTGGCATTGGGACCGAAGAAGCAAACAAAGACTTAGCCAGGCTATGTCGTTAATGGCTTCAGGTTTAAGGCAACTCAAAATGCTATAAATGTCGAATTCATCAATGACGGCATCAGTACAAAGGATTCTGGTTTTTGCATAAGAGGCACCATCTATGACGATGAGCCGGACTTTTGACTATTATGGAGTGCTTCGAGATATTGTAGATTTACAATAAACTGGCCCATATGATATGCATATTATGATGTTCAAATGTGAATGGTTCGATACGACACCAAATAATGGTTGGAGAATCGATAAACAATTTGGATTTGTCGATATAAATTATCGCAGGAGTTATAGAGGGTCCGATACATTTCGATAGCAAATCAGGCTGTTCAAGTCTACTATACAAGCTACCCAAGTTGCCGTAGAGATCGATTTGACTGGTGGACAGTATACAAGATTAAATCTAGAATTATATTCAACGTTGAAGACCATGCATACCAAGAGGACCAGATCGAAAGGTCCCAATACTTGGGACAATACTCGGATACAATAGATGTTGAAGATATTATTGAGAAAAATAGAGGAAAGAAGAGGTTGATACACAAGACTTAGCTGTCAACTAGGGAGAAAGAGGCATTTTGTCCCAAATATTGAGGCAGAAGAAGAAGAAGAGGAAGAAGACGAAGAAAAAAAGAAGAAGAAGAAGAAGAAGAAGACGAATTTGATGGGATGAGGATACAGATAAAATCGACGATGAAGATAAGGATGAGGATGAGGTTGAGGAGGAGGATGATGATAAAGACGAGACCGAGGATGAGAAAGAAGACGATGATTAGGTTAAATATTGTTGTATATTAAAAATACTTCCAATTACGTGAATTAAGTTTGACCTCATAAAAGCAATTACGTGAATTCATGTTTTATCGTTCGATTATTTACTTATTGCAGATGGCACTCCTAGTCTTTTTCGTTGCGGCGGCACTCGTCTCCCAACTGGTGGTATGTATATTTTAGTTTAGAATTTTATATTCATTTACACTTTTATATTGTTAATTATGTTTATGTGTTCTATGTACATGTCATGTTGGCCGATCGTGGTCATGGTACTGGTGGTCATGGTGGTGGTGGTGGTGGTGGTGGTGGTCGTGGTTGCATTCAATCTTCCCGGGATGTGACCCCATCCAGCGAGCCCAACCCGGAGAGTACCACGGGCACAGATGCATCCCTCTGTCGATCGATAACTTCATCGAGACATGAGTCCGGATCTGCTAGCAGATCCGTTCCGCTCTCGGACCCACCAGCGAATCCACCAGTGGATCCCCCAGTGGATCCCCCAGTTACTGTACAGTGGGCCCCGGAGTACCCCCATACTCGGTTCCATCCGATTACTGGGGAGTATATGCACGAACCTGCGGATCCTCCGACGGCACCAGAGAGGCCGAGAGGCGAGTTTCGACGAGAGCTATGGCCCGCGGGGACCTCGTAAGTAAATTTAAGATAATTTATAAAATTTCTGTCATTTATTCAAGTTAATAATCCAATCGTTTCTTCTTTGTAGGTTTTTTCGTTTAATGTTGCCAGGGCTCTTGTAGAAATTATCAGCGCTAACTTTCATGGTCCCTACCTCAACTTTTCCTTGGTGCCCCCAAACTTGAAGTACGTCTGGCTCGAGGAGTTGAGGGTATATATAACTATATCTTCTGGTTAATTATTAGTTACTCTTTAATCAACCATTTTTTAAATTACGTGATAATTGAATTTGTATGTTAGACGACGTACTGGTGGCCCCCCCATCGCGAGGACGCAATCAGCAGGACCTACAGAAGCGCTGCCTCGAAGAAGATACGAGATATGATTCATGACCTGAAAATGGGGAAGACGAGGCCGAATTGGATCCGGCAGGACTATTATGAGGACCTCTTAGATATGATGAATACTCCTGCATATAAGGAGAAATCGGAGAAGGCGAAGGCGAACCGACGGGCCGTGGGGCTTTATACGGGAGGATCAAGGCCCCACGCAGCGACGCTTACAGGTCTGGTGAGATACCATAAATTTATTTCACTATCGAATTATGTATTATTAATATACGGCATTAATTAAGTTCTACTAAAATTTTGTATACAGACCCAACGGGCGGTGAAGGAGGAAAGGGCGCCAGAATCGGTCACCATGCACGACGTATTCCAGCATACGTATAAGAGACGGAAGGACGGGAGCTTCGTCGACGAGAGGGCCAAGGAGACTGATGTAAGTACTCCTGTTTATGAGATTTATGTTAGAATTAAAAGTATTCGGACTATAACTTAGGTAAACTTAGGATTCACACTTAACTTAGTAAAACATAGGATTTAGATTACAACTTAGGGAAATCTTATAATATAAACACGTTCATTTGATAGGCTGCGTATCGTGAGGCCCTTAGTCAGGCTCTGTTAACTAACACCAAGAATGTCGGTGAAACGACGCCCGCCCGAACGCCCTCTTCTTTGGTCGCTCGCAATGACTTATTTGTAGATACCGTCGGCGGCTTTAAGAAAGGACACCTGTACGGAGTCGGCTCCCTAGGGCCGTTGCACATGGCGACTCAGAGATTTCTACCGACACCGTCTTCTCCCGTTGTCCCGACAGACGATGATGTTAGGTCGCAGCTTGCGCAGCTGCACGATGCGATATCGTCCTTTCGGAAGCAAATTGCCACATACTTTCTGCCTCCGTCTGTTGTTGTCGGTCCGTCTGCTGCTGGTGTCGGTCCGTCGACTACTGTTGTCGGACCTTCTTACGTCGGTCATCTTTCTTTCAACCCTGATGTCCCTCTGGTACTGCCTTCGACTGTGACGGTACTCCTTGATCTCATGTCGCCAGAGCAGCTACGTCGACTTTCGAGCACTGTCTTCGAAGGCTTGCCGTCGTACCTAGTGGAGCAGTATTTTCGTCGGGCGTAGGAGGGATTACCACCACCGGACAATCGAACTCCTCCTCCTCCTTGAAGTATTATATAAGAATAGTTTTAAAATTTGGAATACTTGTGGAAATTTTGGATTATAACTGGTTTGGGTTATGCATATTTGTGCTAATGCAGATTTGTAGAAATTTGGGATTATAACTAGTTTTTAAATGGATTATATTTGTGGTTATGCATATTTGTGGAAATTTAGGATTATATTTGTTGTTATGCATATATGTGATTCTTGGATGTTGTGTGCTTATGCATATTGTGATTATATATTGGTCCGATGTTCGGATGTTGTGTGAACAGGGAAAGGCCTGCAAATTTTTTTTAAAATAACTCAGTTAGCGACAGACTAGTGACCTGGTAGCGATGGATATCTCCAGTTTCCGACTACTTGTCTACGGAATATCCATCGTTATATGTAGAATTGAAAATATTTTCAGTTTGCGAGGAATTTTCGACGGCCAGCCGACGACATATCTAGCATGGCGACGACCTGTCGACGGATTATCCGTCGGAAAGGTTCTGTAGAATTGAAGATGTATAGAATGTTAACGACGGATATTCTGTCAGAGATCCGTCGCCCTGGTTGGCGGATTAGCGTCTAAATATCCGTCGCCATGGTTCTGGAAATACCATGTTCGACAGATTCGCGTCGGAATTGCTGTTGCCATAGTTCTGGAAATGTCAAGCATTTCCAGAACTATAGAGACGGATATTCCGCCAGTAATCTGTCGCCATATAGACGGATAAGCGACGGAGTCGCGACGACATATCCGTCGCCCGTATTCTGAAAAATGTCAAGCATTTCCAGAACAATGTCGACGGATTATCCGTCAGGGATCCGTTGCTAAGTAGGCTTTGTTAGCGACGGCGTTCGACAGAATAGCGACGGAACAATACCCTCTGATACACTGTTATGACGGTTTACCGACGGACTATCCGTCGCTAGCGTCCACACAATTCAGTACGTAATACTTGAATTCGACGAAAGGCCGTTGGGAAGTCGTAGCTAATGTAACGAATTATGATAACGGAAAGTCGTCGCTATTCCGTCGCTCGATGACTACTAAGCGATGGATCGTTATTAGCGACGAGCTATTTACCGACGGAATATTTTGGCCAATTTCCGTCAGTAATCCGTCGCTAATATTATTTACCGATGGATGGGCGACGGAGGGGGCCGTCGCTAAATCGCCATATTTTGCGGGGAGAAGTCAAGCATATTGTATTTCTCTCTCTCAAAGCGTTTCTTTTCTTTAATCCTGCGGTTATTTGATAGACACCGTGCAACAGCTATAAAAGGGAAGAAATGAACTTTGATAAGAAGACCTACTATTTTTGAATTAGTTTTCTACTTCCGGAAATATATCTCTAAAAATTTTAAATTTTGTCAAAATTATTTTTTTTGGATATAACCATGTAAAGGTGGAGCAAATTAATTGTTTCAATTCTTTTATGCCCTTAATATGTGGTATACCTAGTTTATCATAGACGTATATTCTTCTACTTAACATATCTTGTTGATTTGTTAATTATTTTTTATTTTAGTAAATTTTATGAGAGAATATATGTTTATTATTATTTATTTATTTTTAATTTCTCATTTTATTTGAGTTTTTAAAAGTTATGTTGCCAAATATATTTAATCATCCTTATTTGAATTTTTTAAATTAATTTTGGCATTTTTTGTTCAGGTTTTATCTCAAAGTTCATGATTATCTATATTTAGACTGATTATACTTTGCGGAAGAGCATTCAAGTCGACTGAATTTTTTTTTCTCAAGTATTTTGTCTTTATTACCTTTATGTTCATCTAATGGATATACATATCTCATGCTATGGTAATTGAAATCAAATGCATGAACTTTGGTATAGATTGTGTATAAATTCTAGTATATTTTTTTGATTTCTTTTTCGATGATTATAATCTTTATTGTTGCAATTCACTAATTTGTATGGGCAAATTATGAATCATATTTTTTTGTGATCATTGTTAAAAGTCTTATTATATATTTTTTGTATAAACTAGATCTGTTATTTTTTTGGATTGTTTATGACCAATGATTGATTTCTACGTTATTGATATCTATTATTTATTTTTATTTCAAAACTACAGTTATATTTTTTTCATCATATTGAGTTTTGATTGTCATTTTTGGATTACTAGTTGGTAAACTATGTATTGCTTGATTTCAGTTTTCTTTGTTAATATTCAACCAACTATATTGTGTTTTGACATATTTTTCTATTTTTATGTAATTTGTTAAAACTTGTCATTACACTGTTTTCCTAATCCTTGATCATGATTATTTTTGCATTCTTCCTTTATTTATGCTTGAGTTCGTTTTATCTCTTATTACGGGAGAGCTGGGAGGAATGAATTTAAGTTAGCATACAATATTCTAGTATTATATGTTTATTAGTGATATACGCATCTATTGTATATATCTTAAACTTAACCGATTTGCCATAATCAAAAAGGGGGAGATTCTTAGCCCAATGATTGTATCATGTTTTTGAATATGGCTAATCAATTAAGTTTAACATAATGACGTCACTAATATTCATGTAATCACTATCATGTTGCTACTTAAACTTAGCACTTTTCTAAATGTTCTATATCATATTGCTATACTTGTATCATATTTTTTTGTTCGTCTAACATGTTCATATAGACATGCATTAAGCATAATCAAGCATTGTCAAGCCAGGACATATGCGATGGACAATTTTTGATGGGCCAAAGATGGTGTCATACAAAAAGATTTCTCTGAATTGCCTAACGACCTATTCGGGGCCTCGCATCGGGGGTTCCGCTGCCCGGTCATCCGACAGGGGTCGAGGGGGCAGCGCCACCTATGCGGGTTCGAGGGTGAAGCTACCGAAAGGTATTCATATTTCAAGATCTATTTATCTTTGGACGACCGTCGTTAAGGAAAAAGGCGTCTTCATGTTTGCTTAAATATCAGAAGAAAGGCGTCATCAAAGGGCTATTGGTTTTCCTATTTGATCAATGTATTTTTCATATTTATTGAGTCTAGGAAAGGATGTAAACTGCATCGTACTAGCAAATAGGCTATCCAAGTAATGTTTTCAAAATACTGTTTTATTTTGAAAACAAGCCTACTTATAAAAGTCCAAACTACTTCCTAACTACCTGATCTTTTCAAAAAGCCCAAAATCAATTAGCAAAAAACCCTGACAGAACTCTAACAGAATTCGGCCCGAGCTCGGCCCGAATTTGGCCAGAGTTCGGTTAGTGGATGTTGAATTTTAAACTTGGTCCTCCTACAGTTACGGATCTTAACGAGATTTTCTTATTGAGTTCTTCCCGAATTTTGTCTTTGGAAAACTATAAATTGAGAAGGATTTCGATCATTTTAATACACCAATTCACTTTTATATCTCTTCTCTATAAGCCTACTACTTCTTCCAAAGTATTTTTAGCTATTCATTTTTAAATCCCAAGCCAGTTACAATCCTCTAGTCGATTTGCTAGTGCGGTACGGTCTAGAAGTTTCAAAGTGATTGTAATCACAGGCTTGATTAAAGATAGATACTTCACAGTTGAAGTTGGTCAAGTACTTTGGATCAAAGCTCGCATTGTAGAAGTTGCAAGAACTTTGGATGAAAACTTGTGGTGACTTTCCATAGTGGATTCAACCGAAAGCTAGAGTTGTTCTGACTGGACTAGTCCTCACAATATAGAAACTAGTATACATCGTCGTATTTGTGTTTGCTCTCTGCTCTCTACTTTTCATTTACATATATGTGATATATATTCTATGATCTTGCTTCTAACAATTTTTTAAATAGCTAATTTTTGCTGCCTACTCTATTCACCTCCCTCTCGAGTATAGCGCTTTACATCTCATTCCTACAGTTGGTATCTACACTCGCTACTGAGTATTGTATTGTACTATTTTCCTTAACTTGACTTAGAGGTTATGCGGCCATGCACTATTCTCGATTGTATTACACTTAGATGGTTAGATGACACTTATCCGTAAGATATGATTACTTTTGATTTGGGTACTTATATCTGATCGCGGCTTGGAACGGTAACTTATCACGGACTAGTTTGCCACAACTTGTCCTTGTTTGTTTGTAGGTGTGGTTCACTGCTCCGATGAGAAGGTACTGAACCTTGTTGTGGTCCGGATACCATATTGGATTCATGGCGTGGAAAGATACTTCACCATGGATTAGAGTGCCATCTCCTTTCCTTGTTTGTTTGGAGGGATGGTGCCTAATTCAATGGTGGAGTATTGGACCATATTATAATCCGATTAGACTTATTATTGAGTAGTTTATATTCAGTTTTATGGCATGATATTATGTATCTTGTTACGTCCCTCTGAGGACCTATGATCTCTCCAGGTGTGTGCACTTTTCTTTTTGCAGGTGTTCTAGCCAAGGCCGTGGTCATCTCTATTCCTTCGAAGATGATTGCTCTTGGATCATCCTTACTTCGCTCTCCAAACTCTTTCATTTATTATGTATTTCTTTTCAAAGATGGTAGTAGATTTGTCTCCGCCGAACATCTTGTACAAAGACAATTCATAGTTGATTATATATCTTTTATTCTTTTATTTTGTGGATTAGATTAGTTAGCCTTGGTTTTACTGCATTTACAGCTTATGTATACATACGAGGATTCCATATATTGGGGTATACTTTATATGTATACAGCTGACATGACTACGTACTTAGTCCTAAGTATTTTAGGACTGTTTCGTTACATGTATTTGTGGTGGCCCATACAGGTCAAGAAATTTTTTTTGGTTGCTTTATCGTACCAAGTAAGCCTGCGTATAGGATTAGAGTCTAGGATCGCATCCACATAACTTGACCTCCTTTTTCGATTTTATTCTTTGAACCCTCGCTTGACTCCTTGAATGCATCTTGCTTGATCTCTTCTATCGTAATTTTTATCTTGCCTTCGTGCTTGATAGAGGTTAGAAAATGACTTGTAGGCCTCATTGGTACAATTACACTATTAGTTAAACTTTTATAAGTTGGGTAGAGTACCTCATGACATAGTCTTCACTTCGACCTTATGACCCATTATAGATGATACTAAGAGGATTACCTAGACTATAAATCCTTAGAGGACCATACCTCATTTGACCAACAAAGGCCTTAGACAAGACGACAGTAGGATGACTGTATAGGCATGAACATCGGACAAAACATAGATTCTTGAGGTACTTGAATCATTTATATTTCTTTCATCACTATCTCACATACTTATATTTTGGACTAACTCGACTAATGCTGCTAATGTAGCCTACTTTTGAAAGCTTACCTTTTTTTGAGCTTGTTTAAAACATATTTTATTTGGGCGCGTCCACTAACATATTGTCTAATTAGAACCGGTACATGATGGTCTGATCAACTTATTGTACTTGGTTCGCTCTTTTTATCATTACTCTATGTGGATTGAGATATAGTGGAACTTGTCCTTTAGGGTCTCCTCCGCAACGGTCTTGACAACTCCCTTTTGAATTATTAAATCGTCTTTGAAACCCGTATTTGCAATTCGATCCCATCTCCCTCGAACACTTATTACTTTTTGTCATCTATTTTGAAAAATAAATGCTTGTAGACACGAAGCATTCTTCTATGTTCATGAAAACTATATATGCACAATCGTTTCCATCTATTCGAAATTGGGGAACTAACTCCAAACTTGATTCATATCTACCATATCATAGAGTCGAGGTACAACGTCACAACTTAAATTTTTTTAACCTCATTAAACCTAAATCGTATCTTAGTTCTGTAGAGTATAGATTTTAAGCCCTCTAAATTTTCGGATTTACTAGTATTATCGATTGATTAGGATAAGTTAGCTTCTATTAGGATAGTACCTCATGGGCACCTACTTTCTATCTAGATCATTTGGTGTCCTCGATCGTGGCATTGCTATTCGAAGCACGAGACCGGCTGTTACCTTTCAACAAATTTCATATACATGACCTAGAGGAGTCCACCTTCATTTAAGCATACCATGTCCCACTCGAACACATCCCTTGTACTCTATTTTTATGATACGACTTTAAGGTCAAAAAGGCTAGCTATAACCCTTACCGTAATACCGATGTACTTTTCGACCTCAATTAGAGATTCAACCTTGACTCAAACCTTTCGACCCAATATATAGTTGTGATCTATTCGAAGCCCACTACACAAACGCCACTAGTGTGCCACTCAGTTGAGTTCCCGTGTGCTACTTATATAAAAAAGTCATGGAAGGCACATCTTCAAGACTTACAGAACCTACTTAACTAACCCGGCTGGCAATTAGGCCAACCACATGAGTTGGAACTTATTTTAGGCTACCCTCACCTAATAGAAATGGTTCAGATTGATATTTATAGATCTTGTTCGGCCAATATAGATTAAAACCAAGAACTTATTCAATCAAGGATTGATATCCAATTAGGAAACCCATTATGACCAAGATTAATCCATCAATGCATATCGTCGTATTTGAACCATAAAAATCATACTTTATGAAATAGGTCCCTACACCTATTATGTAGGCTCCATCTCTTGGTCCACTAATCCCCTTCCATAGATTTCTTAACCATATCTTTTCATAGCCTATGATATGCGATGAATGGAATCCCGTTGTACCAACTCGTTTTCGGTTATGCTCGACCAAGACTTCTTCTGCTGCCTTGATGAACATGGTCAAGATATGGGCAATGTTAAATAAGTAATACCTAGGCTTCCTTTGGAGTCTGTGACTACAATCAGAAGTACCTCATATTCTCATACATCTCCTCAAAATTTGACCTTCTTAGAAGTCCTATTGCTATCTTTTCATGATTAACCAACTTTTATAAGTTGGGTAGAACCTTGAACTTAGTGTACTCTACCCCTAAGAATGGGATGCCAAACTTGGATTCCATTCGTAACTGTTCTTTCATCTGTTTGAAAGTTGTGAAACGGTCTTCGTATTGCATTTTATATCTTTTTGCTCGTGCATTTAGATAATCGTAGTAAAAGATCGTGACCTTGATTTTCAAATTCCATTCTATCGTAGTATCGTGTCTAAGCTTTAATTTTGAGAAATAAATTTTTTTGTAATGCATAGATTGCAATCCTCTCTAAGAAACATAGGGCTTCTTTGAGTTAGCAAATGACTCGGATAGATTGGTTCCAATTTGGCTAATAAATCAGTGGCTTATAACATCCACTTCAATCCAAATCATCTGATAGCCTCTACCGTGACTTTGATATTTGGAGCACAATACTAGCTATTTCCTTTCCCCTAACTTCACACTCATGAACTAGACTAGCCACTCTATACATATGACATACATGTTCCACACAAACACACCATCTTGTGCTCCATTTCAAATATGTTACATGTATAACACAGTTTCCTTTAAGCAAACCATAGATGTCCATTTTTGTCCCATTTAGTTCTTAACCATGCAATATCGACCCAATTTCTCAAATGAACTGAATACCCACGACCCATGCAAGACTAAGAATACCTTATCTTGTAGAATATTGTGTCCGTTTGGATTTCTTCTATAATTGTGGACACACACACAAAATAAGAAGAAACGCTATCTTTTCTTATTAGCGCAAGGCACCACAAATTGATTACGCCTGAGAGATCCTACACTGAGGATCCCTGAGTACAAAAAAATTCTGGGGAATGGGACGATGGAGATCGAGCGACAGTTGCTCCTTTACTCCGTTGACACTCTGATTTACAAAAGTGGGACAAAACCTAAGAAAATTGCTAACTCTCGGCTCACTGACAAGAAGGGCAGCAATTTGGCTCTTGAAATACTCTCTATTTTGTGTGTTTTGTAGAGGGGTACACCCTCTATTATAGTCATTTTGTACTAAAACCACTGTTATGCGCCCACAGGTAGAAAATATACTGATTTCATTGTGGGCGCATAACACCCCTTTGGGCGTATAAGGTGTAGGCGCATGGACACTAAATGATCGTGGGTAGATCGTTGGGTTGACGTGGCCGCATGCTTCGGTGTACGATTGCTCGTGGAGACTGACGTGTACGTATGCTTCGGTGCACGACTGATCGTGGATGTTGACTGAGTCGTAGGGATCTGCTACCTTGGGCGTATAGTATGGGAGTAAGTTTATGTGCCCACACTTGGGTGCATGTTTGATCTGCAATGTGGGCACATAGCCCCTCTTCGATCATGTGGGCGCATAGCCCCTCTTCGATTATGTGGACGTATAGCCTTCCTTTGGTTATGTGCGTGCATAGCCCCTTTGGTTATGTGGGCGCATAGTATTCTTCTTCATGCGGGGTTCATAGTATGGTATTTTTGATGCTTCTTGTAACACCCAGTTTTCTAAAATGAGGGTAATTTTGAAATTTTTGTGTTTTAATTTATTTAATTATGATATTAAATAATAATATAATTTTTGGTAATTTTTAAATCATTTTAAAACTATTTTAAATCATGACTTATGATTTTGGTGTTTTGTAGTGTAACACTAGAGACAACTTGACCTAGAGCCTAGCCATGTGATTATGGTGTTTTATTTATCATTTCCAGTTCGAGGGTATTTGTCATTTTGAATTTAATATATATTATTTAGAATTTAATATATTATTAAGTATGGTATGATTTTAATATTATTTAATTGATTGCCATGTATTGTGATTAGCCTAACTTAGTTTGGACCCAACCTAGATTAGTCATAGCTAGTCTTAGCTAACCATGGTTAGTGTTAGTTAGTATTAATTAGAATTACTGGAATTTAAGTGATTTTTAATATAATTTAATTTAGTGCTATTCTTGTCACGACCCGCTCCCGAATAACCGGATACGAGTCGGACACGCCCAGCCTTTGTCATAGAATAACAAAGTAAGCTGTACCATTCTAGGGAAACTAAACAGATATCAACACAAGAATGAAACACAGCATCTATAAAATGTATCCCAGAGTAAAGTACAATATCTGAATTTATTACATTCCAGAATGATAGAAAGTCTACTAGTCTCAATACATGGAAATAATAGGGAAAAACTAAGGGAAATCTCTAGGCTTCTGCAGCCTCTAAGTCATGAGCTGCACCAGCTAGCTCTTCTGCATCAATAGGCTCCTCGCCATAGAATGTATCGCATAAAGCCTCCAACTTACCTGCAACATATCCTATTCAGGAGCGGAGCAAAGTATATCCAGAGAAATGAACATGTACATCATGGTATGAATCAAGAAAACAGGAATAATGTAAAGTACAGGAAATAAGAACAAGACATGAACTGAATAGGAATACTAAAAGTAAAACAGGGACACATGGTAAGAGTCCTGAACATGAAATACAACCTGAATCATAAAATACAAACTGAACATGAAATACAGCCTGAACATGAAATACAACCAGGAAATTCTGAAATACAATACTGAATCCTGACATGTGCAATATTTGAAATACTTCTAGAGTGTGATCGGCTTGGGTAGATGCAATGATAATGAAATGGTACGGCTTTGGCCCCGCGTGCACGGTGCGGGACCCAAGCTATTCACAGGGATAGTAACAGGGTTTGATCACATCTCTATAGTATTTCCTCTCCCAGACACAATAAAACATGGAACATGAAACCAGACAATATCTTGAACTATCGTGTCATCAAGGAGATACAAGAAGGGATAATGAAGACATGATAAATGAACAAATCAGAGGAGTATACTTGCCTGTCTCCGGGTGATCGAGAAAGGGTGGTAGAGCTGGATATCCTCATGTTTATGATTTACAAGTTGGTTAAAATCTAATAAGTCCTAAATAGTGATTTCCATCCATTAACTAAGCTCAACTTGTAAGGTACATGAATGTTAACTATAGTTCACTTTAATAGGTATCTATACACTGGTTTGTAATACAACCATCTAGCTACTCAGAATTTTTTAGTTAATATAATATACCAATTTCTCTATCCTAATAGTAGGACTGAAAAGGCATAGCTGAAAACCCTTACTAATTCATTTACCTTAATACATGCAACTGAGATACCATTCATAAAGTAAAACTTAAACCATACTAAGCAATTAATGTCTAAAAAGGCAACTAACTTAAGGAAGGTGAGGTATTCCCAAATCTCAGGTTAACCTTATTCCCAATGCCATTCTATCATAGCAATTGGTTCACTGAACCATGGATACTCTAGTTCTATGGTACAATGGACATTCAGTCCTAAAGTAAAATATACCAGCCCAAAACAGGACTGAGTATGCCACCCGTGTTCAATGACATACACTCCTACATATAAGAGTTTCTAATCCCTGTATTTAAACTAAACCAGTCTCATACAGTCCACTGCAATTTCAAACCCTAGTCCTATACCTAGTATTGCCTACTGCAATATTCTGAATGGCTCAAGGAAGTCTGTTCATCACAGGACCTGCTCTCCTAAAGGGAAATGAGATTTAGTTAGAAAATGGTAACCTTTAAATAGATACAGGACAAGTTAACTGAGTTTGTATCTCAGTTACTGAGTTCATTATAGGTTCACACTACTCCATTCCATCTCAGGTCTACTTGACTGCATTCTCCGATTTAAAATAAAAGTTCAATCTCTAAATACATAGTGAAACTCAGTTCTAGCTAAATTGGAACCATAGAGCTACATCTACTCCTAAAGTATGTATAGCTACTGCAAGGGTCAGGCCTTAACATAGATCAATTTCCAGTTTCTTATAACACATACAGGTTTTAAAGCAAGCTCTACATTATCACACAATATACTTAGTCTCAACTGGACTGATCTAATCAGTCCAGTAAATGTTATCCTTGAGTGTAGCAGGACAATGATATTTGTCAAATTGTTGACAGTTAAAAAAAAGTAGGATCCTGGATCCAAAACTCTGACTAACCTGCCCTGTCCCTCTCTTACTGCCAACACTCATTAATCAACAAGGGTTGTATCATCTACATTGTTCAGTTAACCTCCTCTGGTCTAGAACCCATTGTTAGTTATAGGTTTAACCATCAACCCTTGGTAACTGACATCACAAGATGGTTCCTGTTCTGGTTAACTTCTAAAATTCGAAATACAAACCTAGAGTATAATACAGGTTATAGGCATTCTTGTAAGAAAATGGCAGTAGTACAAGGCACTATTCCTGAATGTAAATTCAGGAATAGAGATGATATTACAGCCCACAATTTACATCCAAAATCATTCAAAATAGAAGTCTAAATAAGGAACAAATGAAAAGGGTTTCAACTACAGTCAGTCCTAATTATTAGTACAATGTAGGTTTAAATACCAGACCTCAACTTCAATACAGTCAACCAAAATCATCAATCCTACCTCATACCAGGTTCCCTTTCCAAAAGCAATTTGGATGGGTTCAGATATAAGCAAAATCAGTCCTGAACAGGCTCTCTACTTGTATAAGAATCTCAGAAATTCAAGGAAAACCAAGAGATTCAAACCTCCAGTATTATCCAATGTAATCATTCTTCAAACATAAGTAGACTTGATGCCAAAATAAAGATAAGGTATGCTTCATCCAAAAACTAAAATCGATTCACAAGGAACTAAACTCACAGTCTGATTCCTAATCCTATTATTAAGGATCAGAGCTTCCTATTAAACCCAGCATTCCAAAATGACTAGGACAGTTTTGAAACAAGGAAAACTTAAAAGAACAATAACACAGTCTAATTTTTGGACTGATGTAGATCAGACATGGGTCGACACACACCCCAACCCTTGATACCCACATCTGCAAGTATAGATGGTAAAAATAATTTATCTGGACAGAGTTCTACCCAAAATTACTTGATCTAAACCAATATAAAGTTCATTCATCAATGAAATAATTTGGGATCCTGAAATCAGGATGCTGGTATCCATAGATAACCAATCCAATCTAATTTAAACAATCAAAATACATTTCAACTGAGATTCAACTTAATAGGTAACAGTGCCAAAAGATCCACTCCTGAGATTCATTAAGATAGGATGTTTGACACAAGATCCTACAATTTCCTTAATAAGCTAACATCATATAGGTAGTGAGTTACCTGTTGGAAATCAACTTCAACTACCAGCCTCGAACAATTCTCAACTGGCTGATTTCAAAACCTGGTGTTAAATCAATCAACAGAAGTAATATTATTCAAGGATCTCCTGTGCAAGAAATAACAAGTTTCTCCAAAGTCCCAGGAATTATTATGTGAAGACTTACCTCCACTATGCAATCAAAGGTTGAAATAAAGACAGATCCAGATCTAAAGGACTCGAGATGTAAACAACTGCTTCCAATCGAATTTATGCAGGATCAAATTGGGTTCATGGAGGAAAACAACCAAACACATGGTGATCAGAATTTGTTGCTTTCGTGGATGAATGATCATTGGAAGCAAGGATCGATCAATGATCATAGTCGATCTGTTCTTCTCTCGATCGAGTCGATTTACTGGATCCAGAGAAGAACCACTCGATCTAATCATTGCTTGCCCATGCTCGATCTTCAGAACGATTTAGATGGATCAAGAAGACAAAGAAGGTTAAGAAATTACCTACTGATCTCGCCCTGTCGATTGTAATGGTCGATCTTCCGAGTTCAATCCACCATGGCCGACTAGGTCAGAATTTGGGGAAGATGAAGTTGTGGAGAAATCGTTCAATAACAGTGAGAAGAGAATGGTCTTAAATAGACAGCTAATGGCGTGGGAATGAGGCCAACCCACTCGCGGAAAATCGTTCTGACAAGGTTGTTAGAGAGGAGAGAAGAGCACATGGCCGCCATGGCCGTTGGGTTTGAATTGGAAAGAAGTTTTCAAAATGAGAATTGAAGCAGTGGTTTCTTTCCATTAGGTTAAAGCTTAGTGATTTGGCTTAGGAAAAGAAAAGAGTTGGGCTGCCAGTGATGGGCCCAACCCAGGTGATGGTTTTAATGAGATTTAAAACCCAAGGAAAATTAAATGTTTACTAGAAATGAATATGGCTACAACCATATTTAATTAGCATAAAATATTTAAAATTTTCAATATTTGGAAAAGTGAAGTTACAAATCTCTCCCCCTTGAAAAAATTTTGCCCTCGAAATTGGAATGTAGACACAAATTATCAAGAATAGTGAATCTAATGTGTTGTTTATTGAATTCAAAATATATGAAACACAAAACACTCAAGTGAACAAACTAGGATATCGCTCACGCATCTCGTCCTCACGCTCCCATGTGGACTCTCCCGGAGAGTGGTGTCTCCACATGACGCAGACAAGAGGAATGGTCTGGTTCCGCAGTCGCTTCTCCCTCCGGTCCAGGATCTCTACTGGCTGCTCCTCGTAGGTCAAGCTCGGGCCCACCTCCAGCTCTGAGTGGTCCACCACGTGGCTCGGGTCTGGAATATAGTGTCGAAGCTGAGATACGTGGAAGATGCTGTGAACTCCCTCCAAGCTAGCTGGAAGCGCTAGTCGATACGCCACCTCGCCAATCCGTGCTGTCACATCGAAAGGCCCGATGTACCTCGGACTGAGCTTCCCACCTCTGCCGAACCGAATGACGCCTCTGGTCGGTGAGATCTTCAGGAACACCCTATCGCCAGCTGCGAACTCCAATGGCCGTCTGCTGCTGTCCGCCCAGTGCTTCTGCCGATCCTGTGCAACTCTGAGACGCCCTGAGCCTTTGAGATCAAATACGATAATTACACACAAGAAATTGAAATAATACGATCTAACAATGATCAAGGATTAAATAGGCACGAATGGAATGAAGTTTCGATTACAACTTAGAGGAGCAAAATCATGAAGACACAAACTATTAAGTACGATCAAAATTGATAGTTTAACACAAGTGGACCAGGACAAGATAGGAAAAACATGGTCAAATAGACATGATTTAAGATTGAAGTTTAGACAAGACACAACGAAGTACGGAATCATAATCTGGTAACATACAATTTTGAGGAATTCAATGATCTAACGATAAAGTGCTAGAAGAAAAATTTAGCAAGGGTTGATTGAGGAGACGTACGCAATACTCAGGAATTACAGTATCAAATCAGGATGAATATGCAAGGATCTGTGATTCTCGATAACCAATAATCATATGGAAAGGAAATATAGTCTCCATGATATCCAGAAACATATAGCTAATTGAAATCACTTCGCCTAGAATCCCTACCCCGCCAGTATATATCTGACTGCAATGGACTTTCGGCTCCGTGACTCAAATAACAATATGTCACCGAATAATCTGTCAACCTTATCCATTTTCCAACAATCATTGACGAAGCAACCCAATAGATCAAGGTATGAAGAATATGACAAGTCTCGACAGTACTCGAAAACCTATGATTGTCTGAAATTACTTCAACTTAGAGTTTCTGTCTCGCCAGTGCGCTACTGACTGCAGTGAACCCTCAGTCTCCATAATCCAGCTAATGGCTACAGCGCACAACTGTCATGCCATAGTAGGTGATCGAATAGCATCTCGACTTTATCCCTAGGAATTTCAAAAGAGTTTCAAGGAGTTCAAAATAAGTTTCAGTAGTCCAAGTCACAAAAATGGTGAGGTTACCTGTCTGTAGAATACAAGGGTTTATTAGGTACTATGAAGCAACACGGAATCAAATCAAGGGTAGTGAGTACAAAAGGACAACCAGGGAGATTTAAAATTTCAGACAGGGAGCGGAGTTTCAAATTATAACGGAATTTCAACTGATATCTGAAAATGGTAACGAGATTCTGTATAGGGAACGTAATCCCAAATAACGAAGCTGCGAAGGTTGCATAGAAGCAATGTATCAGATAGAAGGCAAAGTCTCGAAATAAGGATCAAAAACTTTGTACATAAAATATAACAAAATCTCGAACGACAACGAAGTCTCAAACAAAAATTCAACAGGAAACAAATCTTAGATAGTAAATCGACATCAACAAAGCTGCGAAAGTGAAATTTTGAACAGAATCTCGAACATGAAGCAAGGTTACGAATAGTGATTTAGAAAACAGGGTATCAAATAGCGAACAAGAAACATGTATCGAACCCTGATTATGAAACGAATAGAATTTCAATAGGAAGGATGTGAACAGAAATAATTTCATGAATAGAATAAGTCTCAAATAGTAAACAAAATCACATAGGGAATGAGCCAAATTTTTAAAATAGAAAACAAGATCTTCAAACGATGTCTCGAATAGGGGCTGAATCTCAAGCCAGTGTCAATATAGGAGTGAAGGTTCAAACAATGTTTTGATTTGGGACAAGTTTCAAAATGAAATTTCGGGTAGAAATAAAATCTCAAATAGCACATGGTTCAAATAGGAAAATTTCAAATAGAAGCAAAAAAAACAAAGCCATAAATAACGAATTATGAAACAGGGTATCGAATAGTGGATTCCAAACAATTATCGAATTGTGGGTCTGGAACAAGTTTATCGAATAGAAAACAATATCTAGAAATAAGTTTCGAATATCAATCAGGATTTCAAACAAGAAAACGAGAAGTTTCAAGAAATGATCTAGGTGCTAGAAGAAAATTTTAAGGAAAGACTGGATTGCTAATCAAGATACATGGTTTTTCCAACCATGCGAAAGAAATCTTCTGTCTTCAGTCTGTCTTCAGTATTCTTCCGGAATCACTTCAATTTCTTCAACTGTCCTGTCGTAGGCTGGTCCTTGCAGTAGTGCTCCATGTGTTTGCTGATTCTGAAAAGGTGGGTCCCTTTGCTATAGTCCGATGCTCCTCGTGCTTGTTCTCAGGCAGCGCGATTAACGGTCTCCGGACAATCTTTGACTTGGTGAGCAGGCGATCCGTAGTACAAGCGTAGTCTCCGTCCTTTGTGGCATTCTTCGTGATGATGTCCTGACGACGACAGAAATTATAAGTGGTCGTTATCTGAATCTGAGTCTGGATCTCCCGCTGGGCTGAAGCGCAGATTCTCTGATAGAAATATGTCTGCTGGCATGCTGGCTGTTGAGACCTGCTCCCGATGATACGACTTGCTGGAAATCCTTTATTAAATGAATGTGGACCTGAATCTGCCCCTGATGATGCAGCTGATGACGTGACTGAAGAAGCACCGACTGAGTGTTGCGACGCGTTGCGAATTCATAATAGCTGCTAACTCCGTCATAAGTCTTTATGTCTCTCCTGGCTTCAGCTTTCCATCTGGTTGTATGTGCTACGAGCAGGATCTCCTGGTTGGTGACTTCAATCTTCAGAGGAGTCGGATTCTCAGGGACTTGAATAATCTTCAGTTGCGACTCCATGTTCTCGATCTGCTCCTTGATGCAAGATATGTGCTCGGTGTCGGAGAAGTCCAAAGGTCTGGGAGTCTGGAAAGCAGAAGTCTTTTCTGGCTCGAGAAGCGCACCCACAAGTCTGGCTTAGAAAATAATGGCTTGCTCTCTCTCTGGGTGTCAAGAAACTTCTCAAACATTTTCGTCAACTACGTACTACCCATGGGGATAGTAGGGACGACCTGCGGGGTGGAAGCTCGAATCCTTAAGTATAGGTGGATCAACCGTTCCGGTGTCGCGTGCTTTTGAATTATCTGAAAAACAAAAAACTGTTAAAATAACCTAGACCTAAATAAAACAAGTGTTTATAGAATATTAATATACCTGATATACCTGATATACCCTTATTTCCCGATTTTCCTATGCTGTGTTCAAGTTTCCCTAGTGTAATCAAGTCCCCCAATAGTACACTAGGTCCTAGGTACCATTAGGCTAGACCTGCACGGGCCACCACTAAAAACATGTCACGACCCGCTCCCGAATAACCGGATACGAGTCGGACATGCCCAGCCTTTGTCATAGAATAACAAAGTAAGCTGTACCATTCTAGGAAAACTAAACAGATATCAAGACAAGAATGAAACACAGCATCTATAAAATGTATCCCAGAGTAAAGTACAATATCTGAATTTATTACATTCCAGAATGATAGAAAGTCCACTAGTCTCAATACATGGAAATAATAGAGAAAAACTAAGGGAAATCTCTAGGCTTCTGCAGCCTCTAAGTCATGAGCTGCACCAGCTAGCTCTCCTGCATCAATAGGCTCCTCGCCATAGAATGTATCGCATAAAGTCTCCAACTCACCTGCAATATATCCTATTCAGGAGCGGAGCAAAGTATATCCAGAGAAATGAACATGTACATCATGGTATGAATCAAGAAAACAGGAATAATATAAAGTACAGGAAATAAGAATAAGACATGAACTGAATAGGAATACTGAAAGTAAAATAGGGACACATGGTAAGAGTACTGAACATGAAATACAACCTGAATCATGAAATACAAACTGAACATGAAATACAGCCTGAACATAAAATACAACCATAAAATTCTGAAATACAATACTGAATCCTGACATGTGCAATATTTGAAATACTTCTAGAGTGTGATCGGCTTGGGTAGATGCAATGATAATAAAATGGTACGGCTTTGGCCCCGCGTGCACGGTGCGGGACCCAAGCTATTCACAGGGATAGTAACAGGGTTTGATCACATCTCTATAGTATTTCCCTTCCCAGACACAATTAAACATGGAACATAAAACCAGACAATATCGTGAACTATCGTGTCATCAAGGAGATACAAGAAGGGATAATGAAGACATGAGAAATGAATAAATCAGAGGAGTATACTTGCCTGTCTTCGGGTGATCGAGAAAGGGTGGTAGAGCTGGATATCCTCATGTTTATGATTTACAAGTTGGTTAAAATCTAACAAGTCCTAAATAGTGATTTCTATCCATTAACTAAGCTCAACTTGTAAGGTACATTAATGTTAACTATAGTTCACTTTAATAGGTATCTATACACTGGTTTGTAATACAACCATCTAGCTACTCAGAATTTCTTAGTTAATATAATATACCAATTTCTCTATCCTAATAGTAGGACTGAAAAGGCATAGCTGAAAACCCTTACTAATTCATTTACCTTAATACATGCAACTGAGATACCATTCATAAAGTAAAACTTAAACCATACTAAGCAATTAATGTCTAAAAAGGCAACTAACTTAAGGAAGGTGAGGTATTCCCAAATCTCAGGTTAACCTTATTCCCAATGCCATTGTATCATAGCAATTGGTTCACTGAACCATGGATACTCTAGTTCTATAGTACAATGGACATTCAGTCCTAAAGTAAAATATACCAGCCGAAAACAGGATTGAGTATGCCACCTGTGTTCAATGACATACACTCCTACATATAAGAGTTTCTAATCCCTGTATTTAAACTAAACCAGTCTCATACAGTCCACTGCAATTTCAAATCCTAGTCCTATACCTAGTATTGCCTACTGCAATATTCTGAATGGCTCAAAGAAGTCTGTTCATTACATGACCTGCTCTCCTAAAGGGAAATAAGATTTAGTTGGAAAATGGTAACCTTTAAATAGATACAGGACAAGTTAACTGAGTTTGTATCTTAGTTACTGAGTTCATTATAGGTTCACACTACTCCATTCCATCTCAGGTCTACTTGACTGCATTCTCAGATTTAAAATAAAAGTTCAATCTCTAAATACATAGTGAAACTCAGTTCTAGCTAAATTGGGACCATAGAGCTATATATACTCCTAAAGTATGTATAGCTACTACAAGGGTCAGGCCTTAACATAGATCAATTTCCAGTTTCTTATAACACATATAGGTTTTAAAGCAAGCTCTACATTATCACACAATATACTTAGTCTCAACTGGACTGATCTAATCAGTCCAGTAAATGTTATCCTTGAGTGTAGCAGGACAATGATATTTGTCAAATTGTTGACAGTTAAAAAAAAGTAGGATCCTGGATCCAGAACTCTGACTAACCTGCCCTGTCCCTCTCTTACTGCCAACACTCATTAATCAACAAGGGTTGTATCATCTACATTGTTCAGTTAACCTCCTCTGGTCCAGAACCCATTGTTAGTTATAGGTTTAACCATCAACCCTAGGTAACTGACATCACAAGATGGTTCCTGTTCTGGTTAACTTCTAAAATTCGAAATACAAACCTAGAGTATAATACAGGTTATAGGCGTTCTTGTAAGAAAATGGCAGTAGTACAAGGCACTATTCCTGAATGTAAATTCAGGAATAGAGATGATATTACAGCCCACAATTTACATCCAAAATCATTCAAAATAGAAGTCTAAATAAGGAACAAATGAAAAGGGTTTCAACTACAGTCAGTCCTAATTATCAGTACAATGTAGGTTTAAATACCAGACCTCAACTTCAATACAGTCAACCAAAATCATCAATCCTACCTCATACCAGGTTCCCTTTCCAAAAGCAATTTGTATGGGTTCAGAGATAAGCAAAATCAGTCCTGAACAGGCTACTCTACTTGTATAAGAATCTCAGAAATTCAAGGAAAACCAAGAGACTCAAACCTCCAGTATTATCCAATGTAATCATTCTTCAAACATAAGTAGACTTGATGCCAAAATAAAGATAAGGTATGCTTCATCCAAAAACTAAAATCGATTCACAAGGAACTAAACTCACAGTCTGATTCCTAATCCTATTATTAAGGATCAGAGCTTCCTATTAAACCCAGCATTCCAAAATGACTAGGACAGTTCTGAAACAAGAAAAACTTAAAAGAACAATAACACAGTCTAATTTTTCGACTGATGTAGAACAGACATGGGTCGACACACACCCCAACCCTTGATACCCACATCTGCAAGTATAGATGGTAAAAATAATTTATCTGGACAGAGTTCTACCCAAAATTACTTGATCTAAACCAATATAAAGTTCATTCGTCAATGAAATAATTTGGGATCCTGAAATCAGGATGCTGGTATCCATAGATAACCAATCCAATCTAATTTAAACAATCAAAATACATTTCAACTGAGATTCAACTTAATAGGTAACAGTGCCAAAAGATCCATTCCTGAGATTCATTAAGATAGTATGTTTGACACAAGATCCTATAATTTCCTTAATAAGCTAACATCATATAGGTAGTGAGTTACCTGTTGGAAATCAACTTCAACTACCAGCCTCGAACAATTCTCAACTGGCTGATTTCAAAACCTGGTGTTAAATCAATCAACAGAAGTAATATTATGCAAGGATCTCCTGTGCAAGAAACAACAAGTTTCTCCAAAGTCCCAGGAATTATTATGTGAAGACTTACCTCCACTATGCAATCAAAGGTTGAAATAAGGACAGATCCAGATCTGAAGGACTCGAGATGTAAACAACTGCTTCCAATCGAATTTGTGTAGGATCAAATTAGGTTCATGGAGGAAAAAAACCAAACACATGGTGATCAGAATTTGTTGCTTTCATGGATGAACGATCATTAGAAGCAAGGATCGATCAATGATCATAGTCGATCTGTTCTTCTCTCGATCGAGTCGATTTACTGGATCCAGAGAAGAACCACTCGATCTAATCATTGCTTGCCCATGCTCGATCTTCAGAACGATTTAGATGGATCAAGAAGACAAAGAAGGTTAAGAAATTACCTACTGATCTTGCCCTGTCGATTGTAATGGTCGATCTTCCGAGTTCAATCCACCATGGCCGACTGGGTCAGAATTTGGGGAAGATGAAGTTGTGGAGAAATCGTTCAATAACAGTGAGGAGAGAATGGTCTTAAATAGACAGCTAATGGCGTGGGAATGAGGCCAACCCACTCGCGGGAAATCGTTCTGACAAGGTTGTTAGACAGGAGAGAAGAGCACATGGCCGCCATGGCCGTTGGGTTTGAATTGGAAAGAAGTTTTCAAAATAAGAATTGAAGCAGTGGTTTCTTTCCATTAGGTTAAAGCTTAGTGATTTGGCTTAGAAAAAGAAAAGAGTTGGGCTGCCAGTGATGGGCCCAACCCAGGTGATGGTTTTAATGAGATTTAAAACCCAAGGAAAATTAAATGTTTACTAGAAATGAATATGGCTACAACCATATTTAATTAGCATAAAATATTTAAAATTTTTAATATTTGGAAAAGTGAAGTTACAATTCTTGACTTTGACTCATGGTGACTTTAGAGACTGTCCTAGAAGCTAACCCTAGTCATGACCACTTGGTTAGATTATGAAACCCTAGTATAACCTAAGTTAATGATACTCTAGTCATTAGAATTAATTTGGAGAAAATAGGGATAATGAATAGGTTAGATTATGACTAGTGATTTCATGAACCATGACTTATGGCTTAAGGCCCATAGAGGCCCATAACCCAATTAGTGAAACCAAAACCCTAACCCTAACATTTATGGCCAGCCACCTAGGGTTCCACACCCCTATTTAATGTCTCTACCACTTAGGGCTAGCCTCCTTTAGGAATTTACAAGTTTAGAAAATAGAGGTAAACCCTTTCTTCCCCAATCCATAACTCCTCCATTTCAACTCCTTTTGCTTCCTAATTTCTTGCAATATATTCTAATCTCTGTGAATTTGATGGCTATGGTGAGAAATTTTAGAGAATGACCAATTTGAAGGAGTTTTGGTAGCTTGAGAAACTACTCACATTGGAGCTTTTTGAGCCATTTCAAACCCATAGGTAATTTCAAAACCACTCCATAAAATAGTGTTTTAATTGCATGAATAGGAAGCCCTAGGTCTACCCTAACTATTGGTATAGGTATTGCTAGGTTTCGTGTCCAATACGTGTCCATATCGGACACGTATATGTGGGCATACTTGGTGTTCGACGAAATGCCACAATAGGCATTTCGTTCTTGTTTGCTGTTTTTGTTTGAATAGAAAATTAGGGTTTGATTTCGCTTATAAATTTCTATTGGACTGAGGTGACCATCGTATTGTGTCGTGTCGGTTTGGACACGTGAACACGTACGTTCCCGCACGGTAGCAGTGCCCTGCTACCCGAGTGTCACTGTGGACACGACACGCCACGTCGCGGCCTGCCACTTGGCACAAACCAAGGGGCAGTGACTGACATCATACCCCTTGAGTCTCGTATCGTCTTGTGTCGTGTCGGAGGAGTAATTGCTTCGGTACTAATTTTATACACTGTCTGTGCACACAGGTTTTCCCTACTGATATGGTATTTGCGTCGGACACTGACACGCCTAGGACTCGATACAGGATATCGACCCTCTAGCCTGAGACCTCATATACCTATGGACACGTGCACGAGACCTCACGTGCTTCGTGTCGTGACCTAGGTCGATCGACATGGCTGTACGATGAGAATTTTTCCCAGTTTTCTGAAATTTTGAATGTTAGTTTGGACACGTGTCCCAATTCCTGGACACGAGGGACCCTCCCTGGACACGAGGGACATGTCCCTATGCCTGTACACCCTATTCTTCTATTTTGATTCGAGTTTGATTGTTGTTTGGGATTTTATTGATTTAACTGATTTTCTGCATATACTGTTGTTTCCTGGGATTGGGATTTGATTTCAAATTGATATGATTAGATATAAACATTTATTTCCAAGTTTTAATATGTGAATGGTTAAAACTGAATATAATGTTAGGCTATATAGTTCATGTGCCAGATTGGTTAGAGCTGTGTGTTGCATTGTGTTTGTACTTTTCCACTTTTCTGAAATCATGAGTTTTTAAGCTGATTTCCTAAAATACTGAATGGCCAACAGTAAACTGTTGCTAACCTGGGAATAATATCATTTTACTTGTTGTCACACAAATGTATTTAAGCAAAGCACTCACCTTAACATCTCGCACACTTCACATTATACTCACACATTTACACACACACATGGTTGCTTGCACTCTTCACTCATCACATTGCAACTGTTATGATGATACCCTATTTCTTCCTATTTTTTGAGAATTAGAACTGAACTTGATTCCTATTCTAAACTGAAATGTGATGTTTAAACTGCATGTTAGATTCCAATTCTTTCTTCAATACCTGAGATTTTATTTCCATTGCTTTCCTTAAACTGATATTGATTTCCCTTCCTTGAACTGAATTCGAATTTGGGAATTTGGGTTATATGACACTGTCTTATGTTTCAAAACTTGATTGATGTTTCAATTCCCAGGTTCATTTTCTTATTCCATGTTTTACACTGTCACATGAATTCAATACCTGAGAACTAGTCTAAATTTGTTTATTGAAACTGTCTTGATTTTTCCTATAGAACTGTCAACTAGTTCATATATTAACTGTAAATTGATTCACTGATTGTTGAGTATTTAAATCCCAGTTTCAAACCAAATGTAAATGTTAGTAGCCATGTTGATTCACTACTAGAGTTGTTCACTGTTTCACTTTCCAGTTCGAATGTATTCTAACCTGAGAATGGATTTAGAGCTAATAGCATGAGAAATTGAAACTGTGATTACCTATTATTGAATTCCTGAGATTTTTAGTTTTACAAATATTGATAACTGAGTTTTCAATCAAGTAGTGAACCTGAGTTCACATGTGATTTCTGAGATCCAATAGAAAACTGAAATGAGATTTCGGTTTTGAGTGTATATCACAATTTAATTCCTGAGTTTGAATGGAAATTGACATGTGGTTGGGCTGTCCAAACTGAGAATTGATTTCATTTCCTTTGTAAACTGATTGCATGATTAATTCCACATAGCATTGATTTTGATTCACATGTTAACTGCCCTGATTTTTCCTGTTAAAACTGTCTAAATTTTCCTATTAGAACTGTCAATGTAAATACATATTTCCCTCACTGTTTTTCTTACTTTCCAGTTTACACACTGATTTCTATTTGTACAGGTAGGAGCGTAAAAAGTGCTTCAAAGAAAGAGTCATCCCATTCATAAGTGATCGGTTTTTACACCAAGCAGAGCGGGTAATCTCTTTTACGCCTAAAACTAGGCTAATCAATTTACGCCTAAGCAGGCTGATCATTTTACGCTTGGGTCTATACCTATGATTTTACGCCAAGGACAGAGCAGCCTCTTTTACACTGGACAAAACTGTCAAATCTCACATTTAATGCAAACTCTGACATGAAGATATTAATGATGGCATATACCACAGAATTCAATGGAATTTGTCTTATACAAAGACCGTTGTTGTCGTTTATGGGGATCGAGCTACTTTACGCTCACTGTATGGTTTCTTTTACGCACGGAGTTTTTCATGAGTTCTTACGCTCATAAAATAATGTGTGCGTAAAGTCTATTTGAGCCATTTTACGCTCAAGGTTATTCAATAACCACTTTACGCGGGAAACCTATGACAGAGCTATTTTACGCTCATCTTACGGCTTTACGCCCAGAGGATGTTGGTATTTTTACGCCCTATTCTTTCTGGCCAGTTTGGAACGTGGTTTGCCTACATGGCCTTCATGCCACATATTTCGAAGAACATGTGTACATGTATCCTATTCTTACTGAAATGATGGGACGTGTGTCAACGTATGCAAAGGATGACTCTGATCATGGGTGGCAGTTGTTAGCGTAAAGACAGATTTTGATGCTCTTTTACGCACAGAAGCCCAGTCTATAAATAGACTCATTTTTCTCAAAGACAGGGATAGAGAGAGAACAGGAGAGAATACAGAGATCAGAACTTCGAGATTTTGATTCTCCGGAGCATTCTTCTTCAACTTTTCTTTCAGAACAGAGTAAAGCAAAGCAGGAAAGCATTCGGCCTCGCCATCAGTGCCCAAGTGCGTCGATACCTTTCTGGTGACTTAGTTCTTCCAAGTTGTTCTACTTCAAGCAGTGATCTTCATCATCATCATATGGTCCAAGGAACAAAGTGATCATTTATAGATCAGACTTCCATAGCAATACTTTCCCTGAATCAAATTTGTACTTCTTGTACTTTTTCTCGTTTTATTTTCAAAATCCAACCTTTGTTTGGCAATTTTGTTAAGTGAAACAAAATGGCGACTCTGCTGGGGACTACCTTCTCCTCTGACGAGGAGGTGATTGCTCAATATGATGATGTTTCGGTCGGTTCGACCAAGAAGACTCTGGTTGTGCACTTCGACCAGACTGCCTATGAAGAAATGCTCCGAACTGGGGGTGGTTCTCGCCACTCTAATGTTCAAAAGTCTCGTAAAGCACGAAAAGTTTGGATTCCCAAATCCAAAGTGGTTTCTGATCTCTCTGTTGCTTCTGATCACAAGGGAATGCTTCCCACTCCTGTCGTAGGGGCTCCCGTTCGTAACGAGGCGGTCCTTACTTCAGAGTTGTACTCAAAGTGTGATGATTTATCTCCCTTTGTAACGGTGAAGATAATCAGGTTTTACGCCCACTGCGTAAGAATCAAGTTTTACGCTCAGTGGGTAAGAACCAAATTTTACGCTCAGTACATAAGAATGAATCTCCCATTTGTAATGGGACAGACTCTAAAGTTTATGCTTCTGAGTGTAAGAATCAGTCTTCCGTTGGTGACGTGGTAGGCCCAAATAAATTACGCTCCTCGCGTAAAGCAAAATCTCCCGTCTGTGATGTGGTAGATAATCAATTTTCATGCTCCTCGCATAAAGGTAAGTCTCCTGTCTTTGACAGTGTAGATAAAATTCATAACGATGTTTGCACATCTAAAATGAATGTACCTAAATGTGTGCAGCGTAAAAATGTCGTTGGTAAAGTTTCTGTCCTACACCAACAACCTTCTTATACTGCTTTACGCAAAGTACCAAACTTAGAAATTATACGCCATGAAAATGGAGTCCTTCGTGCTAAATCTCAAGATTTACGCACACAACTCCAAACACGTAAAAATGTACAGTTTGGTTCTGGAATGAAGCCAGTAATCTTCTTTATACATAAGGGACTAAACGTTTTTCTACCCCAAATGTAATAAAGAAGAATACTCCATTTGTTCCTTCTGATTTACGTGAATTGCTATTGCAAAAACGTAAGAACAGACAATCTCCGGTGACATTCCCCCAAGAAAAACATTATTGTGAATATCACCAGGTTGTGATCAATTGTTGTTGTTCGGCTTCAAAACGGTCAGTTTTTCATCGTTTAAGTTTTAACTCGTCTCAACATCAAGCTGAAAACCAAGAACATGAGCTGTCATATGTATCAGTCAACATGGCATCTCATACTAACAGAGGACGACATCCAAGACGGAATATGTCCCAAACCCCAGGTCAACAACAGTTCAACAGGCTTCTTGATTCATTTGAAGGAGTATATCAGAATACTCGATCAAGAAGACAAAGATAATTGCAGACTTCTGATTCAGAAGTTGGGGGTACTCAATCTTTTGAGTCTGATACCGATAGTGTGGATTCATACTTCTATACTAATCCTTCTATATCTTCAAGAGAGGTTGAATCCTACGCTGTTGAAGATGAACCAGAGACGTCATCTGCTAATACGGAACAACGTCTCACTGTCGTGGAGCAATCATTGAAAGACATGCTCAATATGGTGCAAAGCATGCATCAGATAATTTTGAATCAGCAAACTGCTCAACCTACAGTAATAACTCCGGTACCAGTAGCAGCACAAACTCAAGATAGTAAAGGGGTTGATATACCTTCGAATATTCAAGAGCCTGCTGTTAATCAAAATTCTGCATCTCTAGATCCCATCATTCTAGAAGATGAACCACCTCCAGTGGGGGTTACGGTACATCCAACGACTATTCAATCAAATGTGCTTCCTCAAACTAGTGAATCCATTCAAGCAGTGCGTGAACTCAAAGCACAGTTTGAAGTTTTGAGGCACAAAGATCAGCTCCAGAGGTTAGGGATTAAGCAACCTTATCCTCCTCATTGGAATGATGTACCCTTTCCACCGAAGTTCAAGCCACAATCCATGGTTTTATTCGATGGAAAAGCATCTCCCAGTCAATATATCAATTACTTTGATATTATGACTGTACACTTACAGAAAAATGATGCTCTTCTCACTCGAGTGTTCATCGGGTGTCTGACGGGTTCAGCTTACGACTGGTATCATAGTTTACCCGATAACTCTATTTCGTCTTTTGACGAATTCAAGGCAATATTTCTCTTCCGCTTCTATGAAGGAGGTATGGACATGAACATGTCCTCCTTGATAGAAATCAAACAAAAGAAGAAAGAAGATACTCGGACGTTCATTGAACGTTTCCGACAGGCTACTCTAAAGATGTCTCTTGGTATGCCAGATTCAGCGTGGATTGATACATGCAAGATGAATCTGCGACCATCCATTGCTGTTTTCACAGGTTCCCAATTCACAAATTGGGCTTCGTTTATCATAGCAGCAGTTTCTGCCGAGACCAATGGTAGATTGGCTCAGGAACACGGGATGATTTTCGCTTCAGAAGATAAAAGAAAGAAAAGTAATCCTGGTAATAATCCTGGCAATCGTAATGTGAAAGGAAAAGATACTCTTATGGTCAATCTCTCCAAGAACAAAACGACGCCAAATAATCAGGAATCTTCCAGGCCAAAGGAAGAATACTCTTTTGACGAAAGTGATATCCCAGGGATATTTTAGTGTCTGGTGAAGAGTGGCAAACTTCAGATTCCAGAGCCAAAAAGGCCTAATAAGGTGAATCTGACTGACAATCCCAAATATTGTATCTATCATAGATACATTAATCATCCTACCAGTGCTTGCTATGTCTTAAAAAAGAAGATCCAAGACCTGATAAATGGTGGTGCTATCGCTTTAACCAATGATGACCATACGGTTACAACCAACATGGTTTCTCTTCAGTTCGGAGATTTTTCTCCACAGCAAGTCCCAGATGGAATTATCCTAATTCCGAAGGCGACGATGAAGATCGTGAATATTTTGCCTGCCAGGGAAGAAAATACAGGATTGCTGCCGCTCACATTTAAGAATGGTGAAATTATGTGGGTACATCCTGACTTAATACCTGAGTTGGAAAATAAAGGTAAAACTTTAAAATCCAAGAAAGGTAAGAAAGTCAAAACCTGTAACATGATTTCTCATATTATTCCAAATCCTGATGACTTGGATCATCTATGGGATGGCCTTCCTCTAGAAGGTAGACTGAAAGGACTAAACATCTGTCCTCCAAGTCTAGCTCCTCCTACCAAGCTCAAGCTTACTCATCAGCAGTGGCTAGCCATGAATAGTGTTCCTTTATATCGGGCACAACAAGTCTTTGCTGCTTATGAAAAAGCTCCAACAGGAATTTCTCCTCATATCTCGAATCTTTCTTCTCCGTAACTACAGAGACATCTATGCTTCATTCTCCTGTAGTTGCAGAGGTTTCTTCTTCTTCCTGTGCTGAAACACCTGTCCAATGCTCACTGCCTATCCACTTGTATAGTCAGTAATCTGTCCTTCTCATGAGGAAGATGGGTTACGACTTTCAAAAGGCAGAAGGTTTGAATTATGATAAAGGAATACGTCTTCCTTTACAAATTCAAAATCAGAATTCCACTGCTGGACTGGGTTCTGAAGTACCTCGTAACAACCCTCACAAAAAGAAGGCTAAGGGAAGAAAGACTAAATCATGTAATATGGTACTTCCTTCTCCTGAATCTGAAGAAGAAACTTTTGCTGGTACAAGATCTGGGAAAGAGTACCACAAAGACTATGAGGGATCCTCCAAAGAAGCAGAAGATGTAGTGGAGACTCTACCAGTTCAACCTTCTCTTGTTCCTGTTAAACCGTCTGTGGTTGAAAAGGGGAAACAGAAGACAGTACGCTTTGATATCCCATTGAAGTCTACGTCCAATCAGGGGGTGGTGATGAAGCCTTACAAGTTCGACATTCTAGCTCAGTTAGCCAATACTCCGGCTAGACTTTCTATATTTGAACTGCTTTGCCTTTCCAGAGAAAGCAGAGAGACTTTGAGCGAAGCTTTACTTCAAGCAGATTCATGCTTGGCACAACTCAAGACTTCTGATAATATACCAGTGTCATGTCTGCAATGCCATAGTGTGATGGAAGCAATTCCCAACATCACCTTTACACAAGAGGATATGCTATTGAAACACAACAAGCATGATAGGCCTTTGTGTTACACTGGATATATCGGATCCACTGAAATTGACAGGATTTACATTGATCCTGGGTCTTCAATTAGTATAATTCTTGAGAGTATGCTAAGACCTCTGAGGATTCCTACTAGTGAGCTGACTTACACTAGTACTACGATAGTCGGTTTTAACTCTGGCAAGAGCAAACTACTGGAGAAGATTCGTCTGCAGATTCAGATTGGTGATCTTCGAACTATGGTAAATTTCTATGTTATCAACACGGACGTATCCTACAATATTCTTCTTGGAAGACCGTGGATTCATGAGCACAATATTGTGCCTTCAACTCTTCACCAATGTTTCAAATATGTGGACTCCTTAGGAGTTGTGAAAACTGAGTTTGCTAATATTAATCCGTTCAAAGGTGTCGAAGCCTACTTCTCTGATTCAAGGCTTTATAAACAAGAGCATGTGAAAGACATATCAGACATGGCTGAAGATCAATCATCATCTGAGGATCAGTCTATTAATGAAGATCCGCCAGAGGAGCAACCTTTGAAGATCATAGTCAAGGGACGAATACAATCCCAACCTGTCAATGATCAACCTTTGATGATCAAGGTTAAAGGAAGAACTCAAACTTCATTTGAGGAATCAATAAATATTCCTGTTAAGAGCCAAGTTCAACCTTTTATGATCAAAGTCAAAGGACATACTTCTTGTACGAATGATCCAGAACTACCATTGATTGTCAATCTTGGCAAATCTACGCAGAAGACGGATGATGGTCCACTGCTGATTAATCCGAAGCGTAGCAATCAGACTGTAAATGATGTAAATATTGATCATTCTGTACTTTTTGATATCAATGAAGATTTTCTGTTCGAGTATATGGCTGTCAAGTTTATTGAGAGAATGACTTTATCTTCTGATAATCAAAGTCATCAATATAAAGACAACATAGAACCGGAAGAAGCTTTATACATTGATCATAAGGAGAATTCTTTCCCTCCTTATACAGATGTTGGACTGTATGCCCAAAGGTTCCTGACACCTTCTCCTTATCTTCTACCTGTGGTCGCTTCATCACAAGCTTGCGTAACTTTTAGACGTCATGAAGAATCTTATTTCGTGGTTTCGTCTGATAAGAAAAACAAGCGCCAAATTGTGTTTGGCCTGGCTAGAAATATCCCTGTTGCTCAGAAAGATGAGCTGAAGGATAAAGACAAAGGAAGAATCCGAATTGACAAATACAGTTAACAATCTATCAAGATTATCCAGAACATGGGATATGACCCGTCCCACATATTCTCTTCTAGCTCTTCGTAATCATCAGATTTGGAAGAAATTCTATTCATCGAATCCGATATATCTCGTTCCTCATATTGTAAATCTGGGCAAATATTCTCAGTCAATATGGTTCAAGCCGATGATAAATCAGGGCCATTTGAGAATGATCCTTGGGCTCAACAGATGGATACTCAATGGGAACTTCGTTTTGAACAGCGACAGCCACCTACAGAAGATGAGGTTATCCAGATTGATGTTGGAGATGGAATTACGTCTAAACCAATATTCATCAGTAAGAATCTTTCTGAAGATGAAAAGGAAGAGCTGATAAAACTTATCAAAGATTACATTGACATCTTTGCATGGAGTTATGAGGATATGCCAGGACTAGATCCTAAAGTTGCTACTCATAAACTCAACATTTTGCCTAATGTCAAACCTGTCAAACAACAGCAACGACACTTTAGACCAGATATGATGGATGCAATTGAAGCAGAAGTCAAGAAGTTGATTACGTGTGGCTTTGTTCGTGAAGAACAACACCCAGATTGGGTGGCCAATATTGTTCCTGTTATGAAGAAGAACGGAAAAGTCTGAGTTTGTATAGATTACCGAGATCTTAATACGGCTTGTCCAAAAGACGAATTTCTACTTCCAATTACTGATGTCATGATAGACAATACATGTGGTTTTGAACGCATGTCTTTCATGGACGGATTCTCAGGATACAATCAAATCAGGATGCATCCAGAAGATGAGAAGCACACCGCTTTTCGTACACCTCTTGGGGTCTACTGCTATACAGTTATGCCGTTTGGTCTTAAAAACGCCGGTGCCACGTATCAACGGACTATGAGCAATATCTTTCAAGAACATCTACGAAAGATAGTTGAATGCTATGTAGATGACATCGCTGTTAAAAGTCGATCAAAGGATGATCACATTCAGGACTTGAGAACAGTATTTGAATTGATGCGCCAGCATCAATTGAAAATGAACCCTACTAAGTCCTTATTAGGGGTTTCCAGTGACAAGTTTTTAGGATTTGTCATTACCTCTCAAGGTATCCATGTCGATCCTGATAAGGTTAAAGCAATTCTTGAAATGCGTCCTCCTCGTAATCTGAAAGAACTCCGTGGCTTTTAGGGTCGTATTGCTTATATCAGAAGATTTATATCTAATCTTTTCGGGAGATGTCAACCTTTCTCCCGTCTATTAAAGAAAGGGGTATCTTTCATCTGGGATGAAGCGTGTCAAAAAGCCTTCAATGACATTAAGCAATATCTTACAAACCCGCCTATTCTGGTACCTCCGGTGATAGGAAGACCATTTTTGCTATATGTTCGAGCCTTGGATCATTCACTTGGCGCTCTTCTGGCACAGAAAAGTGATATGGGTCATGAACAAGTAATATATTATCTGAGCAGAATAATGGTCGGAGCTGAACACAGATATACTCCTGTGGAAAAGGAATGTCTAGCTTTGGTTTTTGCCGTCTAAAAGATAAGGCATTATGTCACTGGACAGACTATTCATGTCATCTCCAGAATAAATCCCATTCGGGTATTGATGAGAAAACCGAGCATTCTTAATTCCAGGTTAGCTACCTGGGCGATGTTGCTCACTCCTTATGACATGATTTATGTGCCTCAAAAACCAGTAAAGGGCCAAGCGTTAGCTGATTTCTTAGCTGCTCATCTTATACCTGAAACTTCGAAGTTATATGAAGACATTCCAGACGAAGTTGTGGATTGTAACATGACTTTGAAAAATGATATATGGCAATTATATTTTGATGGAGCATCACGAGTGGGACCTAAAGGCAATATTGTCTCTGGGGTAGGAATTGTCTTGGTTTTTCCTGACAAAATGGTCATATACCGTGCCTATTCTCTTAATGAGCCATGTTCTAACAATGTAGCAGAATATAATGCTCTATTGATTGGTCTCCAAGTAGCAAAACAATTGGATATTGAATTGTTAGAAGCTTATGGAGATTCTCAATTGATCGTTAATCAAGTTAGAGGGACTTATGAAGTCAGAAATCCTGATCTCATCCCCTATCATCAGTTGGTAGTCGAGTTGGTCCTATCATTCAAAGGATTCTTTATTGAATTTGTACCACGTTCTCAGAATGTGGAGGCTGATGCTCTTGCCAGCTTAGCTGCAGACTTGGCTGTCCCAATCCGAAGGCAAAATACAATTACTTTGTTGGACCGAGACTTGTTCTGTGTGAAGAGTAATCTGTAAATTGCCAAAGTTATACTACAGAGTCAAGTTCCCAGCAGAAAGATTGAAGAACTCCATTCATTGATTATGCAGTTCATGGGATTTTGCCTGAAGATCCTAAAGAAGCTGCATCAATTAAGAGACGATCATTTCGATTCTATTATGATTCGTCTTTACATATGCTATATTGTCGTTCATATGACGGACTCTTGCTGCGCTGTCTCTCAGAAAGTGAAGCCAAACAAACATTGCGTGAGGCTCATGATGATGTTTGTGGTGCTCATCAACCGGGTCCAAAGTTGCAAGACCGTATTCGGAGAATGGGGTATTATTGGCCTTCTATGATAGCAGATGCTGTAGACTATGTCAGAAGATGTAAATCATGTCAGATTCATGCTGATTTTATTCATCAACCATCTGAATTTCTACATCCTACAACAGCCTCTTGGCCCTTCGAAGCTTGGGGTATGGATGTCATTGGTCCTATTAACCCTCATTCTGTCAAAGGACATCGGTTTATACTAGCTATAACAGATTACTTTTCGAAGTGGGCAGAAGCAGTCCCCCTTGCGGAAGTGAAAACATCTAATGTGATCAGTTTCATCAAGCACCATGTCATTTATCGTTTCGGGATTCCTCGACGGATAATTCATGACAATGGTCCACAATTTGCCAGTCAAGCATTTTTTCGATTCTGTGACAAGAATCGAATTCAGAGTTTGGCTTCTACGACTTATAATCCAGCTGCTAATGGTTTAGCTGAAGCTTTCAATAAGACGATCATCAAACTTCTCAAAAAGTTTGTCTCTTCTAATAAACGTGATTGGAATGAGAAACTTGGAGAATGTTTATGGGCTTATCGAACAATAGTCCGGACTCCTACTGGTTTTACACCATTCTCATTGGTTTACAGATGCGAAGCTGTTCTCCCATTGGAAATCCAGATCCCTTCTCTATGAATAGCCATTGCTAATGAGCTAACTACGGAGAATAATGATCGCTTAAGACTCCAAGAACTTGAAGGATTGGATGAGAAGCGTCTTCAAGCACAACAACACATTGAACTGTATCAAGCCCGCATATCTCAAACTTTTAATCGTAAAGTTAAGGAGAGGGTATTCAAAGTTGGCGAGCTTGTATTAGCTGTTCGGAGACCGATGGTAACGACTCATAAAAGTAAAGGGAAATTCCAAGCAAAATGGGAAGGCCCTTATGTAATTGAGTCCGTATTTTCCAATGGCGCCTATCGGTTGTCAAAACCCAATGGAGATCTACTCATGCTGTCGATCAATGGCAAATTTCTTAAGAAATACTATATATAAAAAGAGAAGACAGAACAAAAATAAAACTTCTTTTATTATTATTTTTGTTTAAAATAAAAGATTAAGGACGAGGGCCACTCCCTTCGTTATTGAATACATAGTCGGCCAATGCATAGAAGGCATCGTTTCCTGAACTCATGAAAAGTTTGCAGACAGCCATCCTCGACGCTTGTTCTTTAGGAGTTTTCCCTGGCTCTACTAAAAAAGCAAGAATGTCTTCGGGTGGCTTGGGCGCAGAAGAGCTTCCACCTATTTCGGTCGAGCCTGATGAGCCTGATACAGGGGGTTCAATGGGGAACGTATCAATGGTGCCCTCGATTTTCCAGGGGACTTCATTCTTTTGCTGTATATCTTTGGAAGACATTTCCAATTGAGGAGCAGAAATAAGAATGGAATGATTACAGAGAATTCTCACCTATTTATAGAAGAGGATTACTAATGAACTATTCTCTGAAATTGAAAACGACTTTTCACTTCCGAAAAGGCTCGTCCATTCATGTTACCAGGTTCATCCATTTAATTATGGAATTGAATCGTCCTTTTTGTTCCCAAAAAATATGCTGATTCATCCACCGTCTTGACATATACGCTCGCAATATCTGTCTTCTTAATCCCCAGCTACCAAGGTTTGGTTAAGCTGACTTCTTGTTTCCGGGGAAAGGGATTTTATATCTTCTATTTTTATCAATTGATTAGAAAGTAGGATTCGCTATTTATCATGTTTCCATGACCTCTGAATAAATATTAAATCTATTTTCTTTTCTTATTTATCACTTCTATTTGACCTCTGCATAGATATTAATCTAATTTTCTTTTGAGTTCATATATGCTATTATGTCCATATTACCTCTGATAGTATCATATAATCTAAAACAGAAAATAAGATTTCATTTATCTATCATGTCCATATTATATCCAGATAGATACAAATCATTGATCATAGAAGAATCATCATTTTTCATTCCCATATCATCAAAAAGTCTATTACATTTCTTAGACTTTCTTATAAGTTACAATGGAAATCTCTTACATTCTTGGATTTTCATTCTATACACCAACGATAACCTAATAGAGATCTATTTCTTCTTTGATCCTCTTTGACGGGTTCGTTGTTGGTGGCAGTTCCTGACTGTCTGAGCTCCAGTGGCAACCAGAACAGCAGGAATCAAACTCTGGTCTTCTCTCTCAGACGAGAGGAGAACCCCAGAATATGGCAGCCCGAAGGCGTATTGCTGCCAATACAATTGGTGGATTAGTGGCGGCACCTCAAAGGAGATAGAAATGTATCCAGCATTGGGATACGATTCCTAGTTCTGCCGTGAAAGGAACTCTACTACCCGATTTCTCAGGGTAGAGTTGACTCCACCATCTAACTCTCCGTGTATAAAGGCTCTTCCTACCAACAGAGGAAGACCCTTCTATCTCACGAAGAGTTCTGAGTTGTCTGATTTGCGCGTCAAAAGTGCATGAGCTCCCTGATGTTGATGTCAGAAGAACGCTCCTCATAACGTCAAAATCGCCAATGCCGGTTCTGGAAAAGCTGCTCAGCCAAGCTTCTGCAGAAAACTACAAAGAAAAAGTGTTTTAAGAACAGAAGTATTATCAGATGTGTATTAAACGCTAATTAAAAACAGATCACAAGGCTTTTTACGCCAGTGCTTCAGCAAGGCTTTTACGCCGGTGATTTAACAAGGCTTTTACGCCAGCAATCAGCAAGGATTTTTACGCCAGTGCTTCAGCAAGGCTTTTACGCCGGTGATTCAACAAGGCTTTTACGCCAGCAATCAGCAAGGCTTTTTACGCCAGTGCTTCAGCAAGGCTTTTACGTCGGTGATTCAACAAGGCTTTTACGCCAGCAATCAGCAGGGTTTTTTACGCCAGTGCTTCAGCAAGGCTTTTATGCCGGTGATTCAACAAGGCTTTTACGCCAGCAATCTGCAAGGCTTTTTACGCCGGTGCTTCAACAAGGCTTTTACGCCAGTGCTTCAGCAAGTTTTTACGCTCGTCAAGAATTTACGCTCATGAATAGATATTTTCAACATAAAAATTCAAAAGATAGATATTTGCTTATGATCGGACTTACCATTTGAGTCGAATAGTTTGGCTCTAATGGTGGTTGAATCTGCGTCTAATGACTGGGCATACAAAAGAACATCGTGGGAAAGCTTTGCCATCCTCATTTGTTGGGGAACAACATCACAGAAAGTTATCTTCAGTGGAATGAGAACGAGAATATATGAAACATTCTCGACTATTTATAAAGGCTGAAGAACTGTTGGGATGAGTCTATTTCGGGGAAATATCCTATTTTAAGGCTCTCGTAACCACAAGACAGACGCCACGTGTCAGGTTTGTTTCTTGGGAATGAACAATGATAGAAGCAGTCAAAATAAGTGTTGAACAGTTGAGATTAACATCAGACTTTATTTATAAAAATGGAGGAGTGGACCCCTACATATAAGAGAGTCACAATACATAGAATTTCGTTTTCCCTCTCCTTCGTTGGATTGACGAAGGGAGGCACCTAACTCACGTATGTTGTGAATCCCGGAGCGACGCATCAGATTTAAAAACACTTCTGCATCTCCTGAGCCCTCATATGCAGTCGGGGGACCACCATCGATACGGCTGAAGACTGCTGGAGTTAATCCGAAGCACGCTACAAAGTTGCGTGCTCGCTCAAAGTCAATCCTTGAGCCCGAAGCCTCTTCATTGTTAATCTCCTTCTTGGGCGCCATGTCACTATGGAGATGAATGACAAGAGTGAAGAATTTCTTCTCATTTATACGGTTAAATCAGCTCTCCATATTCCTTATTGGAAACTGTTCATTTTAAATGCAAACTCGGGGAAGCGAAAAGGCATTCGAAAGTTTCGAAAAAAGAAATTCATTGTGACAATTAAGTGTTGACCGACACTGTTGGAAATTACGCCGACTGTTGGACATCCCCGCTTTTACGCGGATGGCTGTTGCGTATCCCAAATTTTACGCTGGCAGATCAAATCTCAACTTTTACGCTTCTGTTCAAAGTGTTTCAAATTTTGGAGATATTTGAAAACTTTGAAGGGGGTCTTATAGGAGCGTAAAAAGTGCTTCAAAGAAAGAGTCATCCCATTCATAAGTGATCGATTTTTACACCAAGCAGAGCGGGTAATCTCTTTTACGCCCAAAACTAGGCTAATCAATTTACGCCTAAGCAGGCTGATCATTTTACGCTTGGGTCTACACCTATGATTTTACGCCAAGGACAGAGCAGCCTCTTTTACGCTGGACAAAACTGTCAAATCTCGCATTTAATGCAAACTCTGACATGAAGATTTTAATGATGGAATTTACCACAGAATTTAATAGAATTTGTCTTATACAAAGACCATTGTTGTCATTAATGGGGATCGAGCTACTTTACGCTCACTGTATGGTTTCTTTTACGTACGGAGTTTTTCATGAGTTCTTACGCTCATAAAACAATGTGTGCGTAAAGTCTATTTGAGCCATTTTACGCTCAAGGTTATTCAATAACCACTTTACGCGGGAAACCTATGATAGAGCTATTTTATGCTCATCTTACTTCTTTACGCCCAGAGGATGTTGGTATTTTTATGCCCTATTCTTTCTGGCCAGTTTGGAACGTGGTTTGCCTACATGGCCTTCATGCCACATATTTCGAAGAATGTGTGTACATGTATCCTATTCTTACTGAAATGATGGGACGCGTGTCAACGTATGCAAAGGATGACTCTGATCATGGGTGGCAGTTGTTAGCATAAAGACAGATTTTGATGCTTTTTTACGCACAGAAGCCCCAGTCTATAAATAGACTCATTTTTCTCAAATACAGGGACAGAGAGAGAACAGGAGAGAATACAGAGATCAGAACTTCGAGATTTTGATTCTCCGGAGCATTCTTCTTCAACTTTTCTTTCAGAACAGAGTGAAGCAAAGCAGGAAAGCATTCGGCCTTGCCATCAGTGCCCAAGTGTGTCGATACCTTTCTGGTGACTTAGTTCTTCCAAGTTGTTCTACTTCAAGCAGTGATCTTCATCATCATCATATGGTCCAAGGAACAAAGTGATCATTTACAAATCAGACTTCCATAGCAATACTTTTTCAGAATCAAATTTGTACTTATTGTACTTTTTCTCGTTTTATTTTCAAAATCCAACCTTTTTTTTGGCAATTTTGTTAAGTGAAACAGTACACACACACACAAGCTATTATATCTCACTGTTCTCAGTTTACACAAACTTCCCATATTGCACACTGTAAATTCCTGTTTTCCTATTGACACTACCACCCTGTTTTGAAATACTATTTTCCTATGTCTACTGTTTTCAGGATTATATCACACTACTTTATCATCCTCACTCACAAACACACATGCTAACATGTTAGCTTATTCACCTCACTGTTTTCCTATTCATGTTTACACACACACACACACACACACACATGAACACAAATGCGCATTGCCTTTCCTATCCTTCAATATATATGCATATATACATATACATATATATATATATTTATATATATATATATATATATATATATATATATATATATATATATATATATATATATATATATGGTACATATATTATCATGCACCCTATATATTATAATATGTATGTATTATATTAATTAGATATATGTGTTAATATGTGTATATGTTGAAATGTGTTTGGTATATAGGCATGATATTGCCTAGGGGTGTATACCTATGGCTCATAGCCTAGGTGTGTGGTATGAATGCAGTATAGGGTGTAGTTGGCTTGTATAGCCTAGAAATGGTGTGTGCTTACTAGAATAGACTAGTTAGGCCTAGTGAGACTTGTTTGGCTTAGGTTTGGCCTAGTTGACCTAGTTTGACAAGCCTAGTTGACTAGAGTTGACCGAGAGTTGACTTTAGTCCAATTTGACCCCAAACTTCTTGTAGATGCATTGTAGCAGTCTGTCATATTATTTTGGACTTGTAGTGACTTGTACTGTTCTATAGGAGACGGACACCACTCCTCGGACAGTAGATACTCTTCAGATACTCAGGATATAGATGAGTACATTCTCTGATCTTTTTATACCTGTCTGGAACTATATTTTTACTCTATATTACTTTACTTGATGCTGACACGTATCTTCACAGATTAGTACCATATGGATCCTTTCCTGAGATGTTATCCCTCTACGGGTGCATCGGGTATTTCATGTTCATGTTCTTTATCATATGCATCAGGTACTCCTTGTACTCATACTAGTTCATGTATTTACATGTTCTCATGTGCCTTCATGTACTATCATGTTTGTCATGTACTACTCAGTATATGAGTTCACGTATCTTTATTTATATTCATATGCCAATAACGTAACTTGAATGGATCCTTGTGTATTGATTGGGGCAGGGTGAGGAGAATTCGTTATGTGATTATTATCTCCAGTAGGTATTCATGTGCTTCTTAGTTGTATTCATGTGCCCCTAAGCTGTTTACATAACCAAATTGTACTCTAAATCACTTAGTCACTTACAGTCTTTACTTATCATGTATTTACTTTCAGTTACAAAATATTTTCTGTTTTCACGTACTTCCTTTCCAGCACTTCCTGTATTTTACTCTATTGCATGATTTATACTCCTAACCTGTTATGAACTATTTTGAGAGATATGTGCTCGTTCCCTTCCTGATTGGACCTATTGAAAATTTTACAGAGGACGAGGAGGAGGCCTGCTTAGATACTTTCTATGGGACAGCCTTAGAGGACACTTGCGATCCGGACTTCCAGTCGAATCCCTTAGCTGTAGAGACTGTTGCTCCATAGATATCTTTATCTTATTTCATTGTATTGGAGATTTGAGTTGTTATTTGGATCTGTATTATTTCTGGTTGTCAGTTGAGTTTATCATAGACACTTAGCTTTCTCTCTATTTGTATTTTCTGTGGACTTGGGCCTAGCATCATTATATCATTCTATCTTATCGTATTCTACCTTAGATGTGATTGAGATATATTCTGTTATATCACCCCCATTCGGAGAGTATAACTGTTATTACCTTAAACTGTTAGATATTGTGACCTAGGACATCGTTCTACCGTCGACACTGCGGTGTAGGCTGGACATACCCATGTCTCATGCCCTTACTCTAGGGTGCGGGTCGTGACACGTTTTTAGTTGTGGCCCATGCAGGTCGAGTTTGTGTAGTGATATTCGAACTAGAGTATCACTACAGCCTGCAGTAGGATTAGGATATATTTTTTTTGAAGGTACTCAATCACAGTTAGGACTCCTTGAAAGATTCCTGGGACGACCCTTGAGAATCTTATTTAAACTTCAATTTAAAATCCTTTTCCTTGTTTTGTTCGATCTCACTCCTTGATTATTGAATTTGATTTTGATGGATCATCGTTGATTTTGATTTTTCCTATCGAGATGAATTTTATGGCCTGAGTTACGATATTTTCTGATAACATATGTTGACGGGAATAACAGGGATGGTAAAACGTCTACTTGATTATGGAACCTATAGTTTATCGCAGCCATATTAGCTGGCATGGCAAAAACATAGAGACCTGACTTCGGATGTACGTATCTTTGTTATGAGATTTAGAATTTTTCGTAGCTATGCTAGTCGGCATAGCGAGAATTCTAGACGACATGATTATAGAGGTACATGCCCCAGTTATGGAATCTATCGTTTATCGCAGCCTTGCTTACTGGCATGGCGAGGACTCTGAGTAACATGATTTTGGACAGACGCATATGATTATCAGACTGTATCTTGAGGAGGTTTTTAAACATATCATCTCAATCGTACCTTTCTATTATTATAAATTGTTTTCGAGCATCAATAATTTAGGAGTAGGGATATTTTAGCTTTATAGAGCTTATTCATATGTAGTTCTTTCTTAGTATGACGATTTGATGACTTGTGATTAGGCCCTTATCTTAGGGATGATAGTATAGCCTGGCTTTAAAATAGTGACTCTTGTAGCTGGTTCTCCTTTGTTTATATTTACCAGTTTTCATATGGAATGATATACTGCCTTGCAGCGTTGATTATTGATTTACCCTTTTTCTTTCAGTATGGCACCCATGACCCGAGCCCGTCGCCTGAGAGCAGCTGCAGCTACTGAGAGTATGCTTCCACCTCCTATTGTTCAGGAGGTAGTGATCCATCTATCTGATCAGGGGGTGGTGGCACCTCCTGCCATTGAAGAGATGGTGGTAGCCTCGCCAGAGAGTCTTCCTTCATCTCCTGTCGTTCAGAAGAGAGCTGCAGATTTTCCTGAGACCGAGAGCCTTTCCCTACCCCTTGAGATGGTACCCCATATTGTACTACCCGAAGGTTTATTACTTGATACAGCCCAGATGTTTGGATATTTCCAAGAAAGGATGTTGGAGTCACAGAGAGTTCATAGTGAGGCCATAAGGGAGCAATACCAGAGGTTTCTACGTCTGCGGGACTCTGTGCTTCTAGGAAGAGAGCCTAGCACCAAGAGGGCGAAGAGTAGTACCCAGTCCTACCCAGAGCTTGAGGAGTACCTATATATCCAGCCTATATCATCATACCCAGCCCAGTCTCCTGTCCAGCAGAGGCCAGCTGAGCCAGAGCCTATCTGTACCTACTGTAAGAAGACTGGGCACAAGTGGAACTCCTGTAGAAAGAGACTAGGATTGTGCCTATTATTTGGGTCAGCAGCACACTGGATGCAGCACTGTCCTGATATACCTGCCCCAACCAGGGCCCTGCTTCCAGGAGGGAGTTCTAGTTCTCAGACCTAGTTGGAGGTGAGTTTTGACCTAACCTTAGTATCCCTTTTTGAGAATATTTGATGCATCCCTTGCTTGTATATTTTGATACCTTGTGATTGCCTAGTACTGTAGCATGTTGGTGTAACTAGGTGAGACCCCAGATTGATATTACATGCCATGACCCCATAGGTTACACTTTCTAACTGTATGATTTAAATAAGTTTCTGAGACTATGATTGCTGGGGGTTCAACCTAGAAGGAGTGCGATCACCTTAAATTTCGAGGACAAAATTTTTCTAAGGAGGGTAGACTTGTAACATCCAGTTTTCTAAAATGAGGGCAATTTTGAAATTTTTGTGTTTTAATTTATTTAATTATGATATTAAATAATAATATGATTTTTGGTAATTTTCAAATTATTTTAAAACTATTTTAAATCATGACTTATGATTTTGGTGTTTTGCTAGTGTAACACTAGAGACAACTTGACCTAGAGCCTAGTCATGTGATTAGGATATTTTATTTATCATTTCCAGTTCGAGGGTATTTTTGTCATTTTGAATTTAATTGAATTTAATATATATTATTTGGAATTTAATATATTATTAAGTATGGTGTGATTTTAATATTATTTAATTGGTTGCCATGTATTATGATTAGCCTAACTTAGTTTGGACCTAACCTAGATTAGTCATAGCTAGTCTTAGCTAACCATGGTTAGTGTTAGTTAGTATTAATTAGAATTATTGGAATTTAAGTAATTTTTAATATAATTTATTTAGTGATATTCTTGACTTTGACTCATGGTGACTTTGTAGACTGTCCTAGAAGCTAACCCTAGTCATGACCACTTGATTAGATTATGAAACCCTAGTTTAACCTAAGTTAATGATACTCTAGTCATTAGTATTAATTTGGAGAAAATTGGGATAATGAATAGGTTAGAATATGACTACTGATTTCATGAACCATGACTTATGGCTTAAGGCCCATAGAGGCCCATAACACAATTAGTTAAACCAAAACCCTAACCCTAGCATTTATGGCCAGCCACCTGGGGTTCCACACCCCTATTTAATGTCTCTACCACTTAGGGCCAGCCTCCTTTAGGAATTTGCAAGTTTGAAAAATAGAGGTAAACCCTATCTTCCCCAATCCATAACTCCTCCATTTCAACTCCTTTTTCTTCCTAATTTTTTGCAATAGATTATAATCTCTGTGAATTTGATGGCTATGGTGAGAAATTTCAGGGAAGGACCAATTCGAAGGAGTTTTGGTAGCTTGAGGAACCACTCACATTGGGGCTTTTTGAGCCATTTCAAACCCATAGGTAATTTCGAAACCACTCCATAAAATAGTGTTTTAATTGCACGAATAGGAAGCCCTAGGTCTACCCTAACTATTGATATAGGTATTGCTAGGTTTCGTGTCCAATACGTGTCCGTATCGGACACGTATCAGTGGGCATACTTGGTGTTCGATGAAATGGCACAATGGGCATTTCGTTCTTTTTTGTTGTTTTTATTTGAATAGAAAATTAGGGTTTGATGTCGCTTATCAATTTCTGTTGGACTGAGGTGACCATCGTGTTGTGTCGTGTCTATTTGGAAACGTGAACACGCACGTTCCCGCACGGTAGCAGTGCCCTGCTGCCTGAGTGTCACTGTGGACACGACACACCACGTGGCAGCCTGCCACTTGGCACAGACCTAGGGGCAGTGACTGACATCACACCCCTTGAGTATCGTGTCGTGTCTGAGGAGTAATTGCTCTCGTACTGTTTTTATACACTGTCTATGCACACAGGTTTTCCCTACTGATACGGTATTCGCGTCGGATACTGACACACCTAGGACTCAATACAGGGTGTCAACCCTCTAGCATGAGACCTCATCTACCTATGGACACGTGCACGAGACCTCACGTGCTTCGTGTCGTGACCTAGGTCGATCGACATAGCTGAACGATGAGTATTTTTCCCAGTTTTCTGAAATTTTGAATGTTAGTTTCGACACAACGTGTCCCAATTCCTGGACACGAGGGACCCTCCCTGGACATGAAGGACATGTCCCCATGCCTGTACACCCTATTCTTCTATTTTGATTCGAGTTTGATTGTTGTTTGGGATTTCATTGATTTAACTGTTTTCCTGCATATACTGTTGTTTTCTGGGATTGGGATTTGATTTGGAATTGATATGATTAGATATAAACATTCATTTCCAAGTTTCAATATGTGAATGGTTAAAACTGAATATAATGTTAGGCTATATAGTTCATGTGCCAGATTGGTTAGAGTTGTGTGTTGCATTGTGTTTGTACTTTTCCACTTTCCTGAAATCCTGAGTTTTCAAGCTGATTTCCTAAAATACTGAATGGCCAACTGTAAACTGTTTGTAACCTGGGAACAATATCATTTCACTTGTTGTCACACAAATGTATTTAAGCTAAGCCCTATACACACAGGACACTCACCTTATCAGCTCACACACTTCACATTATACTCACACATTTACACACACACATGGTTGCTTGCACTCTTCACTCATCTCATTGCAACTGTTATGATGATATCCTATCTCTTCCTATTTTCTGAGAATTAGAACTGAACTTGATTCATATTCTAAATTGAAATATAATGTTTAAACTACATGTTAGATTCCAGTTCTTTCTTCAATACCTGAGATTTTATTTCCATTGCTTTCCTTAAACTGATATTGATTTCCCTTCCTTGAACTGAATTCGAATTTGGGAATTTGGGTTATATGACACTGTCTTATTTTTAAAACTTGATTGATGCTTCAATTCCTAGGTTTATTTTCCTATTCCCTTTTTTACACTGTTACAGGAATTCAATACCTGAGAACAAGTCCAAATTGGTTTATGGAAACTGTCTTGATTTTTCCTATAGACCTATCAACTAGTTTATATATTTACCGTAAATTGATTCACTGATTGTTGAGTATTTAAATCCCAGTTTCAGACCAAATATGAATGTTATTAGCCATGTTGATTCACTACTAGAGTTGTTCACTGTTTTACTTCCCAGTTCGAATGTATTCTAACCTGAGAATGGATTTAGAGCTAATACCCTGAAAAATTGAAACTGTGATTACCTATCATTGAATTCCTAAGATTTCCAGTTTTACAAATATTGATAACTGAGTTTTCAATCAAGTAGTGAACCTGAGTTCACATGTGATTTCTGAGATCCAATAGAAAACTAAAATGAGATTTCGGTTTTGAGTGTATATCACAATTTAATTCCTGAGTTTGAATGGAAATTGACATGTGGTTGGGCTATCCAAACTGAGAATTGATTTCATTTCCTTTGTAAATTGATTGGATTAATTCCACATAGCATTGATTTTGATTCACATGTTAACTGTCCTGATTTTTCCGGTTAAAACTGTCTAAATTTTTCTATTAGAACTGTCAATGTAAATGCATGTTTCCCTCACTGTTTTTCCTATATTCCAGTTTACACATTGATTTCTATTTGTACACACACACATGCTATTGTATCTCACTGTTCTCAGTTTACGCTAACTTTCCATATTGTACACTGTAAATTCCTGTTTTCCCATTGACATTACCACCCTGTTTTGAAATGCACTATTTTTCTATGTCTACTGTTTTCAGGATTGTATCACACTACTTTATCATCCTCACTAACATAATCATCCTCACATGTTGGCTTATTCACCTCACTGTTTTCCTATTCCTGTTTACACACACACACACATGAACACAAATGCACATTGCCTTTCCTATCCATCAATGTATATGCATATATATATATATATATATATATATATATATATATATATATATATATATATACCTCACAGTTTTCCTATTCCTGTTTACACACACACACACACATGAACACAAATGCACATTGCCTTTCCTATCCATCAATATATATATATATGTATATATATATATATATATATATATATATATACATATATATATATATATATATATATATATATATATATATATATATATATATATATATATTTTTGTTATATATATATATATATATATATATATATATATATATATATATATATATATATATATATATATATAAATATATTATCATGCACCCTATATATTATAATATGTGTGTATTATATTAATTAGATATATGTGTTAATATGTGTATATGTAGAAATGTGTTTGGTATATAGGCATGATATTGCCTAGGGGTGTATACTTATGGCTCATAGCCTAGGTGTGTGGTATGAATGCCAGTATAGGGTGTAGTTGACTTTTATAGCCTAGAAATGGTGTGTGCTTACTAGAATAGACTAGTTAGGCCTAGTGAGACTTGTTTGGCTTAGGTTTGGCCTAGTTGACCTAGTTTGACTAGTCTAATTGACTAGAGTTGACCGTGAGTTGACTTTAGTCCAGTATGACCCCAAACTTCATGTAGATGCATTGTAGCAGTCTGTTATATTATTTTGGACTTGTAGTGACTTGTACTGTTCTATAGGAGACAGACACCACTCCTCGGACAGTAGATACTCTTCAGATACTCAGGATACAGACGAGTACATTCTCTGATCTTTTCATACCTGTCTGGAACTATATTCTTACTCTAGATTACTTTACTTGATGTTGACACGTATCTTCACGGATTAGTACTATATGGATCCTTTCCTGATATGTTATCCCTCTACGGGTGCATCGGGTATTTCATGTTCATGTACTTTATCATGTGCATCAGGTACTCCTTGTACTCGTACTAGTTCATGTATTTATATGTTCTTATGTGCCTTCATGTACTATCATGTGCCTCATGTACTACTCATTACATGAGTTCACGTATCTTTAGTTGTATTCATGTGCCAATAATGCAACTTGAATGGATCCTTCTGTATTGATTGGGGCAGGGTGAGTAGAAGTGGTTATGTGATCATTATCCCCAGTAGGTATTCATGTGCTTCTTAGTTGTATTCATGTGCCCCTAAGCTGTTTACATAACCATATTGTACTCTAAATCACTTAGTCACTTACAGCCTTTACTTATCATGTATTTACTTTCAGTTATAAAATATCTCATGTTTTTACGTACTTCCTTTCCAGCACTTCCTGTATTTTACTCTATTGCATGATTTATACTCCTAACCTGTTATGAAATGTTTTGAGAGATATGTGCTCGTTTCAGTCCTGATTGGACCTGTTAAAAATTTTACAGAGGACGAGGAGGATGCCTGCTTAGATACTTTCTATGCGTAGTCTGCATCAGCAAATAGCAGGCGCATAATCTACAAAATATCGAGCCTCTGCGTAGGCGCATAGACCATATGGGCCCATAGATTGTGTGGGCGCATAGGCCATGTGGGCGCATAACTCCCCGTTCGTGCCTATAATTAGGCCTTGAGGAGAGAGAAAGTCCATTCTCTCTTCTTTTTCTTCAAAAATTTTAATGAGTTTTTTTTACTCTCTTTCGAGCAATCATGTCTCCCAAGGCTGCTTCGACTCCCAAGAAGTCTGCAAAGCGCAAGATGGCTATAGCAGCTAGTTCTCCTCCTTTGGCAGTGTCTCATCTGGTTTAAGACCCCATCCTGGGTGAGGTAATGTCTCAAAAAATAAAGTCTCGAGCATTAATTTGTAACGCTCTAACTTTTCTCCGCTTGGGAGCATGACCATCGATATGCGCCCAAAGCAAACATACTTCTTTTGTGAGCAGTCTTACGCGCCCACAGAAGAATGCGCCCACACACTTTGTTGGGTCATGCACCCACACAGAACACGTGCTTTGAAGATGCTTATGCGTCCACAGGCTCTTTGGGCGCATAACATCTGGCATATAGCATATCTCCGGCACTTAGCTCTTTTTCTGTAGATTCTAAGTCTGACTTTTTCTGTCTTTGCAGTTGACATGGTTGTCCCGGCTCTTGGTGGGATTCCTCTCGGCTCTGCCCGACATGCTCTGGATTCAAGCCTCGTCACCGCAATAGTCAGAAATGCCCAGTTGAAGATCAGCCATGACCAGCCTTCGGTACGGACGATCGCTATTCTTGAACAGGACAAATATTCTTGAAGCAGATGATAACGATGAGAAGTTTACGCTCGAAGAGGCACGAAGCTTTAAGAGACCGTACTTCTTGTTTGGTGACAGCCTCAAATTTGAGGATGAAGAGACAATATGTCTTAAAGACCCTCTGGTGGTCAGGTTAAATAACAAAAGGATATGGTTACCATCGATGAAGCGCCAATACCATCTATCGGCATTTGCTGATCTAGCTGTACGGAGGCAAATAAAATGGGACCTGACCCCTGAACTGCATGGAGTCATTTTTAGCAGGATCCAATTTAACTATGGTGACCGGAAGAAGGATAGTTTTAAGTGTGTCAAGGGCTCCACGTCCTACTCTATGAGGGGGTTGCATCCTGGGGCCATAATAAACGATGCCGCGACTGATCTTCACCCTTATGCTGCTGAGACTCTCTTTAACCTGATGTTGTCAAAGAAGGAGTCGTATCCGGGAGGGAAGCTACGGATGGAAGGTTGGAGATACTATGTTCCGTTCTTGAGCAACCTTATTTAATGGGTACTTTCGACTTACGAGGCCACCCTAAAAGCTACCGGCCTTTTTTATGCCATTTGAGCCACCCAATATGACATAAAGGTTAATTGGCCTATGTTTATCTCATTGGTGGAGTTGTATAACTATCACACATGCACCTTCTTCACTCCGGGTGGGGAGATGGGTCTGGCTCTTCACGAGATGTTGGCGATATCAAAACTTCCCTGGTGGACCGAGCTATACGAAGAATACGTCCCCTGTGATGAGGAGCTCTTGGATTTGGAGAGGAAGAACACCGAGATAATGGAGGTGTACAAAGAGTTACTCTGTCACCTCTTCATTTGTCACCAGGTCACAAAGAAGGGTAAGACTGAGGGGTACCTTCCCCATACGAGAGCTTAGACCAACTACATCTTCATTAGAGAAGAAGTAGACGGCCCAGTCTTTTTCTCGACTCGCAAGCCCTCGACAAAATCTGAAATAGAGCAACTGATGATAGATCAGGGGGCAGTAGACACTGAAGATAGTGATGATCCCGAGGAAAACTTCCTGGTTTATCATTTCTTCAGGCAGGCTGTGTTGAAGTTATCGGAAAAGGCTATGCTAGCCGCCTTTCTGATGACATGGCTCCGCGATTGTGTAGTCCCTGGTGGTTCAGGGTCTATTGAAAGGATAAGCTGGGGTATGATACTTCCAACTATAAAGTTGGCGTTTGGATACCATCTTGCCCTACTTTCTGCGATGGTCTGCACCATCCAACGAGGCTTGCGACACTTTGTTGTTAACGCGGTAACGCCTGATGGTAGAAAGGACTTTGTCATGACTAAATTTTCCTTTCATTACTTGATGGGATGGCTGGTGCTGCACTGTCCCATATTAATGAATGTCGAGCTGATGGCAGACACTTTGGCAGGAGATTCCTTTCTTGGAGATTCAAAGTTGCAGACTGGACCGTCAAGGGGTGCCTGTTTGCAGGAGGGCTTTGAGTTTCCTACAGAATTATGAGTTCTTCAGAATGTCACCTCCATCTTGTAGAGGCCGTACAGGAGACACTTTAGTAGATGAGGGAGCACTCACTACTAGCCTTCCTATTGGGGCGTTCCGTTGGCTCAGTCCATCAGGCCTTCCAATCTGGTGCTTAGGAATAGGAACCACACTTTCCTGGAACATTATTTGCCCAGTCGCTTTACACGGCAGTTCGGCTATAGCCAGCTTCTTTTGGGCAACCCCAGCCCTCATTTACAGTCGATAGGAAGCCTGATCAACGGGGCACGTGCATGGGGTTACTACAACGTCGAATATACGGGGGTAATTTTTATATTGCCAGAAGATAAGCCTGAAACCTATATGCTCTTTGCTACTGCCAAGTTCTATATTCAGGTCAACACCCTTCTTTTTCGGTATGACCGTAAGAAGAGTTGAATATCGAGGACTAGGCTTGCCCCCACTCTTACCGATATAGGACGAATACGCACAATGGGGGTTCACAGTAGGGAAGGTGTCGCACCCTTAGCTGAGCCGGCTGCAGCACCACGGCAGAGAGTCGTTCTTGAGGTGCCGGTTGTTACAGTACCTCAGAGAGAGGATACTGAAGATCCTTTTCCTGATACTCCTCACAAGAGGAAAGCTTCTGCTGAGCTGGTTCAACGACCCAAAAGGAAGAAGATTGTTGTCTCCAGAAGGAGAAAGAAGGTCACAGATGTGGGTGCCAGCTCACCTCCTCCCAGAAGATCTTCTCGTTAGATTCAGAGGAGTGAAACGGTGTCACAGGCCGTTATTATCTCAGATGTAGACCCCTTTCTGGATTCCATGGCAGTTTTGGTAGAACCAGTATCCGTGCTATCTATAAATAACGCTCTCTTACCCTTGTGTTTGTCCTTTGCACAGGACGTTGAAGTCACGGCCGCAGCAGGTGCTTCTTCATCTGAAATGGTGGACATAACAACGGTGTCCTCTGCTAGTCCTCAACCGATTGATGAAGGTGGGTCTTCTTCAGTTGTAAGGTTTGAGCGAAGGGATGATCAGGGCGAAGGCCCAGACCATGATGGCGATCAGAAATCCAGTCCCTCCTATGACATCTCTTTGGGGGATACGTCTGAGATAGGAGCTATGATGAAAGATTTGGATGAAAATCAAGTCCAATTAGCTCACCCTCCTCGGGATATGTCATTCTTGCACTTTTCTTCAGATGAGATTTTTTGGCTTTAATTTTGCGTGCAACTTGTGAGGCTGACTTTTGTCATATATTTTCTTGTAGACAAGAAGAGGAAAAAAGCTACGGATATTTGTAGAAGCATGGAAAATACTAAAGAAAATGACTCATGCGGCCAGGAAAGGTCCATTCGGCTCCGAAAACCCATGCGGCTCAGGAAATCATGCGACATAAGAAACTATGCAGCCCAAGGCATTCCATGCGGCTCAGAAGACATGTGGCCTGATAGTGCTCCCCTCCGCCCATGCTGCATTAATTGCTTTGACGGCTAACCTCTCTGAAAAGTCGACAGCCCTGACACCAAAGCAGGTAATTATGACTCTGTCATAATGATGAATCTCTAGGGAAGAGGAAAGAAATCTCTGACACAAATCCCCCGAGAGCCATAAAAATGCCACGTGGCCTTGCCACGTGGGCATTCGTATGCGGCTCACTTCTTATGCGGTTCAGAATGAATCCTATGCGGCTCAGGCCATAGAAGCCTCATGCGGCTCGAGCAAAGAACTTCCCATGCGGCTCAGAGTGAATCCATCCTATGCGGCTCAGGCCATGAAAGCCTCATGCGGCTCGAGCGAGGACTTCTCATGCGGTTCAAGAGGATCATGTCCATGCGGCTCAGGCGGATATATACCTATGCGGCCCACAAGGATTACTCCTCTGTGGTTAAAGGGCTCAGGTGAGGGCCATTGCCCACGCAGCCCTGACACGTGGGCTTAACCATATGCGGCTCACATTCATATGCGGCTCACTAGTCATACGGTCCAGACCCCCCAGCAGCTCCTAGGAAACATGTCCTAAATCGATTAATTCCTCAGATTTGCTGCCATTAAAGATTGGGTCAAATCCCAATAATCTGGGACACGTGGCAGAAGAATAGATCTAATTTATTCGTAGATATCAGAAGATCATTATAAGGAAGATTTATTCCAATCAGCATTAATTGCTCATGGGATTTGGTGTAATCTATACCTAATGGCCCAGATTCATCATAATTAAAACGAATTGCCTGGATTGACCAATCCCCAAGCCGCCGTCATCTCCAAGAGCTAATTATTGGCAACCCTAATGATCACATCCCACTATTATAAATAGCAGGGTGCCATTCCCTTGCGAGATATACAATATCAGAGAGAAATACATATATACAGAGAGACTTTCCCTCCATAGTCGGAGGGAGAATACACACAGAGAGAGAGAGAGAAGCCAGAAGAGCAACAGAGGAGCAAGAAGAACATTTCTTTATCAACGCCAACCATCTTTTCACAAGGAGCCAAGGCTGCATATCGATCGTCCAAGGAGTAAGGCAGGGCTGCCGTCGCCTTCCCGAGCCTCTATCGTCACCCCCCAGAATCTAAAATAAATAATTGTACTTAGACTGCTGTACCTAGGTTTTCGTCCCTAGACTTTCTTTGCACAAGCGAGTTTGTAACGTGAAGTAAAAGTCCGATCCTCCGATAATTGTTCTGTTCTTTTATATTTCATGGCAAACACGATGGCGACTCTGCTGGGGACTAACTTCTCCACGGCTGAGGAGTTGGTGACGCAATCGGATGCAGCCAAGCTTGGCTCCACTCAACAAAAGATGGTCGTCCGGTTCGACCAACAGGCGTTCGAAGAAATACTTTCCGACAAGAGCACTGGCCCGGTCCAGAAGCGAGCCCGCACAAAGAAGGCCCGTAAGGAGTGGAGACCCCGATCCTTCGTTCCTACTGAAGCTCTTACGGAGACACCCTCTGTTGCTCAAAACGCGAGCAAGATTCCCCTGCAGCCCCACTTCAGATCGTAGATAACTCTGCTATCCCCAAGTCCGACAGAAGAAAACACTATGATACTGGACTTGCAGGGGCAAAGAGGAACTCTATAAGATCCGAGCCGCATAAAGTTATCAGCCGCAGGGAAAAAGCTCATGCGGCTACATCCTCCAGTCGTATGAAGAAAACTCATACGGCCATATCTGTCAGCCGCATAGCTTATGCGGCTACAGTTGCCAACCACACAGATGAAACTCGTACGGCTATGGGAGTCAATCGCTTGCAGAAAACCCATGCGGCCACAGTTACCAACCGCATGCGGCCAGCCTGTACGGTCATGACTCCTAGCCGCATAAAAATAATTCATCCGACGACAAAAAACAACCTCGTGCAGACAGCCTGCACGGTACCCAACCCTAGCCGCATAGCATCCGTTTCACGCTTCTCTCGATCAGTCTTCAACCGTCTCTCATGCGGTCCTGACCCTGATGGTTCTCTGGATGATAAGCCAGATTCTGTGGTATCCAACTTGGACTCCTCCTATTACGCACCCACAAGTGCTAAAAGGAGGAAGTCTAGGGCAGCGCAGGCTCATCAGGCCCAGTCCGCTGTCCCAACCTCTGACTATTGGGGCATCCCGTTGACTATCACGCGGGCCTCGAATGGGAAGTTGTATACAACCTCTCGAGTCCAGCCCCCGACGGCAAACGGACAGAGTGGTTCCTCTGACCTGTGGGAGGCGATCCTCCACAAACGCAAGGTAAGAGAAGGAGTGTCGGCATGCAAAGAGTCCCCGCTTGGACATCGCTGCACGCAAATTATCGTCAATTGCTGCTGCAACAACGCGGCAGTGACGGAAGATCGGTCGTCCGTCTTCCAAAGGCTACAGCATCCGAGCTCAGAAGATGAGGCACCTCCTGTTGTCTCCTGCAATTCCGCTCAAAAGGTCCCCGCCGAAAGGAGGGGTAAAAAGTCAAGCATCTCCAGTCCCAAGATACCAACCACTACAGCTAAGAAACTGTCGTCTAAATGGCTGTCTTCCACCGTAGTATTCCAACACACCCGTTCAAAGACGAAATCTGCTGCAGTGGGAAATTCATCATCCACATCGCTGGCGGTTGGAGGTAGCACTCCTCCGAATATCCGCAACAATCCAATGTTTCAAGGAGCCGAGCCCGGGGAAACGACTCTCCCTTCAGGTACGACAGGCACCGATGTCCCCGAGGACATCTATGATTCTCAAGACGAAGCAAGCTCTGAAGCTGGGGATACCGTTCCCTCCGAGTCCGAGCCCGAAGAGAACATTCCCACCTATCCCGATGACTTCTCGGTGCATGGGTACGACTCGAAGGGCACATCCTCCACCGTTCCTTCCATCCCTCCTCATGTAAGGACAGTTTTCATGACGGACAGCAATCAAGGTGGTTCCAATGATTGTCAGCACATCGACAATCTCGAAGCCATATTACTTGCTTTGGTCAAGTCTGTAGACGAGATTAAAGCGGCCCTGCCCACTCTACAAGGAGGAACGCCTGGTCAAACAAGCACAGGCCCCACGGTCAATGTAGATTCGAACTCAGCGGCACCAAACCCGGGCAATAATCCTCCCGAAATAATAGCCCCCACTGCGACAGATGAGACCCGAGAAGTAAGGAGAGAAGTCCAGGAGCTCCGAGCTATGTTCCATTCCTGAGAAAATGCTCAAGATCTCAGAATACGGCAACCATACCCTACTGAATGGAGGGATGTTCCATTCCCACCAAGATATAAGCCGTTCAATATCAACCCGTATGATGGCAAAACCTCAGCAAGTCGGTACATCACTTACTTCGAGGTCACCACCGACCATCTGCCCCATGATGATGCCATCCTCACACGGTTATTCATTGGGGCGTTAGAAGGGGTCGCCTTCGATTGGTACCACAATCTACCGGACAACTGCATCCACTCCTTCACCGGCTTCAAGCGCCTGTTCTTGGAGCGATTCTACGAAGTAGGACAGGACGTCACTATGTCCACTCTCATGGATGTCGTCTAAGGGGAGAAGGAGTTGACAAGGAACTACATCGAGCGGTTCCGCCAGACCGCCATGAAGCTGCCCTCCGAAAATCCAGATTCCTCTTTGATTGAGATCTGCCAAAAGAGACTGCTTCCGACGATCAGTCTCTGGATGGGCGAAAGTCAATTCAAAGATTGGAAGGCATTCATCATCAGCGCCACAAGTGCCGAAGAACGACTAAAGAAGGCTCGCCAACTGGGATTGCACATCTCGGAAGGAGAAAACAAGGGCAAGCGTCCCAACAGCGATAATGGGGGTAACCCCTCCAACAATCGGGACAGCAAGGGAAAGCAGGCTATGGTGGCCGATACAACAGAAAAACCTGAGTCGAAGCCCGCAGACAAACAATGGCCGCAAATCGATTAGTCCTTCGAAGACGGTCACGTCAAGCCTATCTTGGACATGCTCATACAAGGGGATAGAATTCAGCTCCCTCCACCGAGACGGGAGCCTCGGCCGGTTGATCTAGAGAACCCAAAGTTCTGCCATTACTACCGTTATGTACACCATGCTACACACGACTACTACAAACTAAAACGGTACATCCAAAGCCTCATCGATTCGAACGCTCTGGCCATCGACATCGAAGAGGTAACCGTAGCAGCCAATATTATGTCCGTACAATTCGGCAGCTTCCCTCTGACGGAGACTCAAGACAGGGTAATCCCCGTCCCTCTGGCGACGATGGAGATTACCAATCTTCCACCTCCCCGGGAACAGGCTGCTGGTCTAGTACCTCTTACCACCTCACGAGGGGAGGTCATGTGGGTCCATCCAGACTTGGTGTCAGAAGTAACTCATCCCACACCATCTCCCACCAACCGAAAGAAGAGTGGAAAAATCAGGACCTTCCACACAATCTCAGCAGATAACGAGGAAGCTACAGCCGTCGTCACACGGTCCGGAGCGCAATCCCAACCTGTGGTTGACAACCTAACTCAAAATCATCAACCCACTACAACTGATGCTCCGGGACCGGCTCAGCCTTCGACGACCGACAAGCCTAGGCCGAAGGAGACTCGCTTCGACAAATCTCTCCGAAAGGACGCAGCCCAAGGGCTAGAGAGGCCCTACAACTTTGACATCTTAGCACAATTGGCTAACACTCCGGCCAAATTATCACTGTACGAACTCTTGAGGCTCTCCAAGGACGTTCGTATTGCATTGAGCGAAGCACTCCAAAATGCCGATGCCTATCTGTCTCAATCCAACCTCACCGGGGAGGACTCACCCGTGGATCTCCAAGACAGCGCCTGCACAAAAGCAATGCCTAACATCGTCTTCACTCCACAGGATATGCTCATCAAAACCAACCTACATGATCGCCCACTATACTACACAGGATACATCGGCGACGTGAAGGTGGATCAGATGCACATTGACCCTGGCTCTTCCATAAGCATCATCCCAAAGGGTCTGTTACATCATCTCCGCATCCCAATGCATCGCCTGACACCTACAAGCACCGCCATCAGCGGTTTCAATTCGGGCAGGAGCTACCCTATTGGGAAGATTCGTCTGAAGTGTCAAATTGGCGACCTCCAATTCGAAGTCACCTGCTACGTCATAGATGCAGACACTTCTTACAACATCCTCTTGGGGCGCCCATGGATACACGATTATATGATCGTGCCTTCCACACTACACCAGTGCTTCAAATACGTCAAGAAACACGGCTTCATAAAGACAGAATTTGCTGATATCGATCCCTTCAAAGGGGTCGAATCTTACTACTCGGACTCCTGCTTATACGAAAAGTCGAAAAGGCACCTTGATGAAGGAAATGAACAAGCTAGTACCGAAACGGCTACGGGATCTAAAGGACCCCTGACGATCCACTTCCAAGCTCACAAACCGGGCAAGTCCACACCCCTTACCGCCACTCTGCGGAAGGACACGATCAGCCTCTCGGCGCAAGAGGAGTAGATGATAATCCGGCTGCCAATGTCCGGCCGAGTGCCGAGACCCACAACGGGGCCACTGACAATCAGACTGCCGAGAGTCAGTCAACCCCAAACAGGAAAGCTCAATCCCTCCGACAAGCCGCTGACGATACGCCTTCCCAAGAACGGTCGTCACCTTGATGCAAGGTCTGACACTTTTAGCGAACTGGCCACTCCTCGCTCCACCTCGAGTGCCAAACTGGGGGTCGCTAGTCTGCCAACAACTCCATGCTCAACTCCATCAACTGAACCACTGATAATCAAGCTTCCCAGGTCGTCCTCTCAGTCTTCATTTACACAGGGGGTAGCCGAAGAGGAACCGGAGTTAGCCAAGTATGTGGCTGCCCACGCTGATGTTCCCTCCGCTGATGATGTAATCCCCCTAGAAAAGATACCTTACTTCATCAATAAAGGGTTATCTTTGAACTATACCGAGCTCAATAAGCTATGTACAATGTATGCTATGGAACACGGTATGGGCACCCACCTACACACGCAAGTAACAAATGTGTACACCGTGATGCAGCTTACTCCAGTAGAAGATGTTTACCGAATAGTCGAGGGAGGAGATCATCCAATCATCTTTGGCCGGACAAACAACCCGCATCCCTCCACTATAGAGGAAGTCGACCTCGAAACAGATGCCGGGAGGCTGCCTCTGTATCTGTATAGCCCATAATCCAAATTTCTCATGAAGAAACAGGGATATGATCTGGAGACGACGCCAGGTTTGAACTACGGTACTGGACGACGATTACCTTTGAAGCCACCAGTCTCGGCGGGCAAACCACGGAACTACTATAACAAAACTCGATGCGGGCTAGGGTATGTAACGTCCACTGCGACCCCCGAAAGTTCAGATGAAGAATGCGACTGGCAATCACATTCAACCGGGTCACCAACTTCTGACTCAGATACCAGCATCGGAGACGTGTTCAGACAAATTATGTCAGTCAACATGGCATTAGCCTACGCTTACGAGGAAGACGAAGACATCCCCGAGATCCTCGAGCTAGAGCCGTGGGCCCAGCAATTAGACGCACAATGGAAAAAGCGGTTCGAACTGAGAGAACCTCCTACTGAAGATGTGGTCATACAAGTGGATCTCGACAGCGAATCTTCTCCAAAACCAATTTTCGTCAGTAAAAGCCTAACAGATGAAGAACGGGAGTCGCTGCTAGAACTTGTCAGAGAATACATTGATGTGTTCGCCTGGAGCTATAAAGACATGCCAGGGTTAAATCCCGACATTGCTCTTTACAAACTCAACATTCGGCCAGATGCGAAGCCAGTCAAGCAACAACAGCGACGCTTCCGCCCAGGCATCATAGACGCGATCGAAGCTGAAGTCAACAAACTGATAGCTAGCGGCTTCATTCGTGAGGAGCAACATCCCGATTGGGTCGCCAATATAGTAGCCGTCCTCAAGAAGAATGGAAAGATTCAAATCTGCATCGACTTCCGCAACCTGAACGAGGCATGCCCCAAAGATGAATTCCCCCTTCCTATCACAGACATCATGATCGACAATACCTGCGGCTTCGAACGCATGTCATTCATGGATGACTTCTCGGGGTACAACCAAATCAAAATGTCTCCTGACGACGAAAAGCATACATCATTCCGAACACCGATTGGCACGTACTGCTACACAGTCATGCCTTTCGGTTTAAAGAATGCTGGTGCCACATATCAAAGAGCCATGAGCATCATCTTCAGAGACCACTTACGCAAGACGGTGGAGTGCTACGTTGACGATATAGCCGTTAAGAGCCGTAGCAAGGGAGACCATCTGCAGGATCTAAGGACGGTATTCGACCTAATACGAACGCACAATATGAAAATGAACCCTACGAAGTCCTTTCTGGGCGTATCCAGCGGAAAGTTCTTGGGCTTCATCATCACCGCACAGGGTATCCATGTAGATCCTAAGAAGACGAAAGCAATCATGGAGATGGGTCCCCCGAAAAATCTCTGCGAACTCAGAGGCCTTCAAGGGAGGCTAGCTTACATCAGAAGGTTCATTTCCAACCTCTTCGGACGATGCCGACCATTCACGCACCTCATGAAGAAAGGAGTCTCATTCGTATGGGACGAGGAATGCCAGCGTGCTTTTGACAGCATCAAAGAATATTTGTCAAATCCTCCGGTCTTGGTGGCCCCAGTCCCTGGAAAACCATTCCTGCTCTATGTACAAGCAATGGAACACTCCCTCGGTGCCCTGTTGGCACAAAATAATGATGCAGGCCACGAACAAGCCATATACTATCTCAGCCGAATGATAGTTGGACCCGAGCACCGATACACCGCGGTTGAGAAGGAATACCTCGCCTTGGTGTTCGCCATTCAGAAGACGCGACACTACGTTACCGGACAAACGATACATGTGATCTCACGAGTCAACCCTCTCAGAGACCTCATGACCAAACCAGGGGCACTTAGCTCTCGACTCGCTATATGGGCAATATTGCTGTCCCCTTATCATATGATCTTTGTCCCACAAAAGGCAGTCAAAGGTCAAGCCCTGGCGGACTTTTTAGCAGCCCACCCAGGCTCGGAGTCCTCCAGAATATATGAAGAGATCCCAGACGAGGTCGCCGACTCGCATGCAACCTCTCACGGGGCTATATGGCGAATGTTCTTTGACGGTGCTTCAAGGACCGGACCTAAAGTCAATATAGTCATCGGAGTCGGGGTAGTGCTGGTCTCCCCGTCCGGATTAGTGATCAACCGTGCCTATTCCCTCACAGAACCCTGCTCTAACAATGTGGCCGAGTACAACGCTCTGGTTATTGGCCTCCAACTTGCAAGAGAGCTGGGGGTAGGATACCTTGAAGCATACGGCATTTTCCAACTAATCGTCAATCAGATCCGGGGTTCGTACGAAGTCTGCCACGAAGACATGATCCCTTATCACCAAATAGCGATCGATATCATCTCGTCATTTGAGGGGTTTTTCATCGAGCACGTCCCCAGACTCCGAAATATTGAAGTCGATGCCCTAGCTGGTCTTGTCGCTTCCCTAGTAGTTCTAAATTATGATCGCCAATCAGTGGATGTGATAGGCCACGAACTGGTCTGTCCCAAAAATAATGTGCAATTCGTAGCAAGTTATTCCACACAGACGGTCGATGATGCCCCAGATTGGAGACAACCATTCATCGACTTCGTCGTCTACGACATCCTGCCCGAGAACCGGAAGAAAGTCACTTCCATCAGAAGGCGTTCTCTCAGATTCTTCTATGATACAGAGACGAAGATGCTGTATCGCCGCTCCTACAACGGATTACTGCTTCGGTGTCTGTCAAACACAGAAGCCAAAGAAGCAGTACGAGAAGCTCATGACGGTGTCTGCGGGGCCCACCAGCCAGGCCCAAAACTACAAGATCGCCTTCGCCGAATGGGCTACTATTGGCCCACGATGATGGCAGATACGATAGATTATGCTAGAAAATACAAAGCTTGCCAAGTCCACGCAGACTTCATCCACCAACCATCAGAATTTCTATATCCGACAGTGGCATCCTGGCCATTCGAAGCATGGGGAATGGATATCATTGGTCCAATCACCCCACCTTCCTCCCGTGGACATCGCTTCATACTTGCGATAACTGATTACTTCTCCAAATTGGCGAAAGCTGTTCCGCTTGCAGAAGTCAAAACTTCGAACGTGATTAGCTTCCTTAAGCATCACGTTATCTACCGCTTTGGACTGCCCCGAAGGATCATCCATGATAATGGTCCGCAGTTTGCAAGCCACGTATTCTATCGGTTCTACGATAAACACCGTATTCAGAATATAGCTTCGATGCCGTACAACCCGGCAGCAAACGGGTTAGCAGAGGCGTTCAACAAAATAATCATCAAACTCCTCAAGAAGTTCGTCTCCTCCAACAAGCGCGACTGGAACGAGAAGCTCGGCGAGTGCTTATGGGCTTATCGTACCACAATTCGGACCGCCACCGGGAATACACCATTCTCTCTAGTATACGGAAGTGAGGCAGTTCTCCCATTACAGACTCAAATACCCTCACTCCGTGTCGCCCTCACTTATCAATTGACAATGGATGACAACTACCGACGTCGACTGCAAGAATTGGAGGCATTAGATGAAAAGCGCCTCTTAGCTCAGCAGCGAATTGAGCTATACCAAGCACGCATCTCTGGAGCCTTCAACGAGAAGGTCAAAATCAGAACATTCCAGGTAGGCGATCTTGTCTTGGCAGTCCGGAGGCTGATGGTCATGACTCACAAGACCGCCGGCAAGTTCCAGCCAAAATGGGAAGGCCCATTTATCATAGAGACAGTATTCTCCAACGGTGCTTACCGCCTCGCAAAACAAAACGGAGACTTGCTCATGTTGCCCGTCAACGGCAAGTTCCTGAAGAAATATTATGTCTAAACGATATTCTCTCCAAGATCTTCGAGTCATGTACCCACTGGTACCGCTGAACTCACATCCACAACATTTCAGATTATCGAGTCATGTACCCGCTGGTACCGCTGAACTCACCCCACAAATTCCCAGATTATTGAGTCATGTACCCACTGGTACCGCTGAACTCACATCCACAACATTTTAGATTATTGAGTCATGTATCCGCTGATACCACTGAACTCACCCTCATAGTTTGTCAGATTTTCGAGTCATGTATCCGCCGATACCACTGAACTCACCTTCACAATTTTCCAGATCATTGAGTCATGTACCCACTGGCACCGCTGAACTCACACTCACCATTCTCCAGATTCCCGAGTCACGTACCCACTGGTACCGCTGAGCTCACCCCCAATCTTCCAGATTTTTCAGTCATGTATCCGCTGATACCACTGAACTCACCTGATAGTTTGTCAAATTTTTGTGTCATGTACCCGCCAGTACCGCTGAACTCACAGTCACTATTCTCCAGATTCTCGATTCATGTACCCGATGGTGCCTCTGAACTCACATCCCGGTCACTCTTTCAGATAGAAAGTTATGTATGATCATACCTCTGAACTTTCTTCCGGGAAGAGATCCTCCCCCATGATCCAATACCTGCACTCCTAGTGCACAACAAAGGTAACGGGTCCACAAACTTCCAAGACGGCCATGTCCTCATTACCTCTGAGTCGTTCCACTTCTGCCAAAAACAAATCACCCCTCACCTAGAACTTCCATGTCCTCATTACCTCTGAGTCGTTCTATGTGCCCTCCTTCATTGAGCCCACTCCTGTCATGTCCTCATTACCTCTGAATGAGAAGGCTCCGTCAAAGAAACCCTCATGCTCACCATGTCCTCAGTACCTCTGAGTCAGTATGATTGGTTCCTTTCTTTTAAACTTGTTGTCTGTATCCAAAACCAGGGTACGTTAGGGGCAATGGGTCTACCAAAATATCCCAATAAGATGATTATCAAAAAAAAAGTGAAGCAAATATATTCCATTCATTTAAAGGAACCAGTTACATTCACACGACTACAAACAGAATCAAAGAGGTTCTTCATCACCTCGTTCAGATAGAAAGAAAAGAAGAAACAAGACGCAGACCACGACTAAAGACAGACAGAAATATTAAAGACGGACATCTACAAGAGCCTGTGAACTCTAGTTGCGGGGGCGCGTATACCATTCCCTCAACCACCTTGCATATGAGGGATGCAATTGAGAAAGATCCTCAGCCAGAGTAGGGGAGTCAGAACTCCCAACAACACTACCCTCAGATCGAGGCTCCTCCTTTACAGCAGCTCCGACGGGGAAAGTACTTCCCTCTCCGATGGGTACTAATTCTTCTCTTGGATCCTCCATATTCGGTACTGCCTCCTCTTTCACAACGATCTCAGTCTTCGGCATGGAGACTACAGAGAAACAAAAGGCAGAAGATGATCAGAAAATCATAGAATTCACATGGTCCTGCATTAATGGGGGGACATACGATTCAGTCCGGCATAGCCTTATGCGGCTCAGAACCAGACGAGTCTATGCGGTTCAGGTTCAGATGAACTTATGCGGCGCTAAATAAACGAGCTTATGCACTTCAGGGTCAGGTGAGCTTAGGCGGTTCAAGGCATATGCGGTCCAAACCGAGGATGACAAGCTCATGCGACTCTATGGACGGGGTGCTGACAAGTCTCATACGGCTTGAACATGCACGTCTTGTGCGTAAAGTATGCAACATAGCCATGAAAGTTAGGGTTCCCAAGTATTGCCCTTACCAGCAGCGGAAGGATGGACGTCGGGGTGAACGGAGGATATGTCGGCCGGCGGAGGAACAGCCACGTTTGTCGCCGCAATCGCCGTAGAAGCAACTCCTTTGCCTTTTGCTGCCTTAGCCGCAACAGTCTTCTTGGGAGCCATGGATGGTTAAAGAGGAAGAGAGTTAGGGGCAGCAAGAGGTCGAAGACGAGAAAGAGTAAAATAAATCTCTCCAGAACTGAACACGTTCCTATTTATCGGCAAGAGAAGGACGCTTCGATTCCCATGCATACACGAAGACCAACTCTTCGGTTATCAAGGCGAGCCACCTAAAATAAAGACCAGACTCCTGGGATCCCGCACCAAAAAGTGGCCTTTAAAACTGACAGCAAATCAACAGCATCTAATGCAAAAGATTGCCGCACGTAGCAACACGGCAGAAAGCCCCAACGGTGGAGATATCTATGCGGCTAAGCCATCCCTACGGCAGAGACACCTATGCGGTCAGGATTCCGTATGCGGCTAGAAGAACACAGCCATGCTTCTTATTCAAAGTATTTTAATTTTACAAATTGAAAACTTTGAAGGGGGTCTTGTAGAAGCATGGAAAATACTAAAGAAAATGACTCATACGGCCAGGAAAGGTCCATACTGCTCCAAAAACCCATGCGGCTCAGGGAATCATGCGGCATAAGAAACTATGCGGCCCAAGGCATTCCATGCGGCTCAGAAGACACATGGCCTGATAGTGCTCTCCTCCGTCCATGCTGCATTAATTGCTTTGACGGTTGACCTCTCTGAAAAGTCGACAGCCCTGACACAAAAGCAGGTAATTATGACTCTGTCATAATGATGAATCTCTAGGGAAGAGGAAAGAAATCTCTGACACAAATCCCCCGAGAGCCATAAAAATGCCACGTGGCCTTGCCACGTGGGCATTCGTATGCGGCTCACTTCTTATGCGGTTCAGAATGAATCCTATGCGGCTCAGGCCATAGAAGCCTCATGCGGCTTGAGCAAAGAACTTCCCATGCGGCTCAGAGTGAATCCATCCTATACGGCTCAGGCCATGAAAGCCTCATGCAGCTCGAGCGAGGACTTCTCATACGGTTCAAGAGGATCATGTCCATACGGCTCAGGCGGATATATCCTATGCGGCCCACAAGGATTACTCCTCTGTGGTTAGAGGGCTCAGGTGAGGGCTATTGCCCACGCAGTCCTGACACGTGGGATTAACCATATGTGGCTCACATTCATATGCGGCTCACTAGTCATGCGGTCCAGACCCTCCAGCAGCTCCTAGGACACGTGTCCTAAATTGATTAATTCCTCAGATTTGCTGCCATTAAAGATTGGGTCAAATCCCAATAATCTGGGACACGTGGCAGAAGAATAGATCTAATTTATTCGTAGATATCAGAAGATCATTATAAGGAAGATTTATTCCAATCAGCATTAATTGCTCATGGGATTTGGTGTAATCTACACCTAATGGCCCAGATTCATCATAATTAAAATGAATGGCCTGGATTGACCAATCCCCAAGCCGTCGTCATCTCCAAGAGCTAATCATTGGCAACCCTAATGATCACATCCCACTATTATAAATAGCAGGGTGCCATTCCCTTGCGAGATATACAATATCAGAGAGAAATACATATATACAGAGAGACTTTTCCCCCATAGTCGGAGGGAGAATACACACTGAGAGAGAGAGAAGCCAGAAGAGCAATAGAGGAGCAAGAAGAGCATTTCTTCATCAACGCCAACCATTTTTTCACAAGGAGCCAAGGCTGCATACCGATCGTCCAAGGAGTAAGGCAGGGCTGCCGTCGCCTTTCCGAGCCTCTATCATCACCTCCCAGAATCTAAAATAAACAATTGTACTTAGACTGTTGTACCCAGGTTTTCGTCCCTAGGCTTTCTTTGTACAAGCGAGTTTGTAACGTGAAGTAAAAGTCCGGTCCTCCGATAATTGTTCTGTTCTTTTATATTTCATGGCAAACAATATTGCTCCAGATACCGGGGTTAGACAGGAAGGTGCCCTTGGTTCTTCCAGTAAACCGGCATCGGTTACTGAAGAAGTCTTTGATCGGCCCGTCGAGACAGTAATTATTGAATTTTCTTCGGGTCTAGCTGGGACCGTGGAAAGCAAGCAGCCTGATACTGCTTTGGCTGATGTTGACAATGAGCGACCTGGGTCTGCTCTCATTTCCCTAGCTCCAGTTGATATTGAGTCGGTAGGAAGTATGAAATTACAAATCCTTCATACTTTTTAAGTAAGTTTTTTGTTACTAATATGTATATTGCTTTATTTGTCAGGTTCGACTTCTTACCAAGTTGCTCTCCCTGGGATAAAAGATCTCCATCAAGCTTCATCTCCAACGATCTCTTCTAAAGATGATGAAATGGCTCAGGAAGTCATAAGAGCTTTCTACTCCATTTTGAAAGTAAAGCTTCCTGGAGTTTTGAACCAAAATCCACCTTCGGGCCTGTGAAGGCTGTTGCTGAATGCCAGGTGATAGTTCTTGAAAGTATTGCTAGCTATGAAGAGTGAGATAATGCTTTAAGGAAGGTCGTAGCTGACCTGGAAAATCAATTGGCCAAACTCCGAGAAGTCAGTCAGCGAAGCCCAATATCATTATTTCTTAAGGAGGACGTGGCTCTTATTGCGGCTCTTGGGGAGGAGGAAGCTACTTTCCAGGCAAAAAAGGAGGCACTGACTAAAGAGATCAGTGAGCTGGCTGATTAGTATGAATAGTTTGATGTTGCAGGTAGGGCTCGTATTGCTTCAAAGAATGAGCTGGCCATCCAGATCAGTGGTTCATGCTGCTGCGACTGCCATAACTTCAGACCAATTGAAGGCTCAGCTGGTGAAGTTGGAAGAGGTGCATATGAAACTGATTCTTTTCAAGGATGAAGCTGCTCGGCAGAAAGAAGCACGTCATCATACCACTTTCAAATCTCAAGCTGAAATCAAGGCTCTAAGGAATAGCATCAATCGATTATATATTCTGTAAGTCTTTTGTTTGTAATTTGCTCTTTTTGGTCGAGAAACTCTTCTATTCTGCCTTTTTGAGAATTATTTAATAAAGAATCTTTTGGCTTTTTAAAATTCATGAATAAAATTTGTGAAATATCAGAACTAGAGGTAATGTGGACATAGTAAGGATACTTCTGGTGGGTATTCCACTGGGGAATTGAAAGTGGACTCATTACCCGTTTTATATTCTAGGTTCTTGAATATAGATAATAAGTTGAAGGAAGCTGCTAATAGAGGTAATACGTACGTAATAGCAAAGAATGTTCTATATCAGACCATAGGTAATATGGACGTGGACGGATATATAAAATTAGGTATGAGTGGATAATTCAGAGGTAATATAGACATAATTTTCTTTGATGAATACTTTGCTTAGAGGTTATATGGACGTTGCAGAACATTTCTTAATTATTTCACTAGGGAAATAATTATCAAAAAATAGTTCAGAGGTAATATGGACGTGACTGTTTTCGTAAGACCAAGTTTGGACAGAGTCCAAAACGAAAATAACTCCACTGGAAAATCTTTTTTTAGAGGACCTATTATCCGTGGCATATCCAAGACTCTTGAAATACGGATAATAGTTAGATGATTTTTTGAATCATATAAACATTGCACTGTACATTTACATGATTAAAATAGGGTATATGTGAACGATGTACATGAAGGTTACACATAATATTTCTTCAGAAACTAGCCATTGATCGGCATCATAAGCAAGTCACCATCAGGTATGGTTAGTCGATACGCACCGTTAGAATATACTAATTCTATAACGAAAGGACCTTCCCATTTAGGCTAAAAAATTTTGTTTTGTTTTGTGCGTCATGACCATTGGTCTTCTCACTCCTACGACCAGATCACCAACTTGAAATATTCTTTTCTTCACATTTTTATTAAAGGCTCTGAAAAGGTGTGCTTGGTATAGCTCAATACGTTGTTGAGCTAATACGTATTTTTCGTCTAGGGCTTCCAGCTCTTGTAGTCGCAAACGGTAACTTTCTTCAGCAGTCAACTCACTGGCTAAGGCTACTCGAAGAGAGGGGATCTGGATTTCTAGGAAAAGAACTGCTTCACTTCCATAAACCAGAGAGAATAGTGTACTGCCTGTTGGAGTCCGGACTGTTATACGATAGGCCCAGAAATATTCACCGAGCTTCTCATTCCAATCGTGTTTGTTTGAAGACACGAACTTCTTTAGAAGTGATGATAGTCTTATTAAAGGCTTTTGTTAACCCATTAGTCACTAGATTGTAAGCAGTAGAGGCTACATTCTGAATTCGTTTCTTATCGCAGAACCGAAAGAATGTATGGCTTACAAATTATGGACCATTATCATGAATGATCCTGCAAAGTAGGCAGAAGCGGTAGATAACGTGATGTTTGATGAAACTGATCACGTTTGACATCTTTACTTCGATGAGCGGTATAGCTTTCGACCATTTGGAGAAGTAATCGGTTATAGCTTGGATAAATCGATATCCTCTAGAGGATGGTAGGCTGATTGGGCCGATGATGTCCATACCCCAGGCTTCAAAAGGCTAGGATGCCGCTGTCGGGTGTAGAAACTCCGAAGGTTGATAAATAAATAAAATCGGTGTGGAACTGACAAGTCCTACACTTTTTTGCATATTCAACAGCATCTGCTATCATCGTGGGCCAATAATAATCCATTCATCTGAGGCAATCTTGTAATTTAGGGCCTAGTTAATGTGTACCATAAATTCTATTGTGAGACTCACGGAGTGCATTTTTGGCTTCTATGTCTGATAAATATCGTAACAATAGCCCGTCGTAAGAGCGTCTGTACAGCATTTTGGTAGCTGTATCATAGTAAAATTTAAGGGATCGCCTTTGGACAGATACTGCTTCCTTTGGGTCCTCAGGGAGGATTCCATAGACAGCATAGTCTATGAAAGGAAATCTCTAGTCTTTGACGTTGACGTTTGTTTCTGCTGCGTAACTGTGATGAATAGTTTTTTGCAAAGAAACTTTATTTATGTTTCTGTTGCATAACTGTAATTAATATGCAAGGTATCTTTCACACAAAATAACTCTCGATTAGACACTGTGATCAAATGCTGAGTATTGGTAGAGACGGTCAATGAAGCAGCAAGATCGACTAAAGTATTTGCTTCTATATTCTGTAATCGAGGCACGTGCTCGATAAAGAATCCAGCGAAGGTAGAAGCCAATTCAATTGTCGCTTTGTGATGTGGGATGAGATCTTCGTGACAAACTTCATAATCCCCTCGGACCAGACTATTAGCTTAGAATCGCCGCAAGCTTCTAGATAGTCAACTCCCAGTTGTTTTGCCAATTGAAGGCCGATCAGTAGGGCTTTATATTCAGCCATGTTGCTGGTGCAGGGTTCCACAAGAGAATATGCATGGTGTATGACCAGATGGTCGGGTGACACAAGCACGATGCATACTCCGGCCATAATATTTCTTTTAGGTTCTGTTTTTGATGCACCGTCAAAGAACATTCGCCAAATAGAGATTTCCTCAGTTGCGGTAATAGACTCCGTTACTTCATCCAGGATTTTATTGTAGAGTTTAGAATATTCTGGCACCAGATAAGCTGCTAAGAAATCAGCTAATGCTTGGCCTTTTACGGCCTTCTGAGGGACGAACAACATATCATATGGAGTCAGCAGCATTGCCCATGTAGCTAAACAGAAATTAAGAGAACCCGATTTAGTCATGAGTATTCTGAGGGAATTGACTTTAGATATGATGTGAATAGTCTGCCCAGACACATAGTGACGTGTCTTCTAGATAGCAAATACCAGTGCAAGACATTTCTTTTCCACAGGTGTATATCTGTGGGCATCCACCATCATGCGGCTGAGGTAGTAGAATGCTTGTTCATGGCCGCCTTTATTCTTCTGAGCTAATAGGATACCAATGGAATGATCCATAGCGCAGACATATAATAAGAAATGCTTTCCAATTATCGAAGCCACCAACACTGGAGGGCTTGTGAGATACTTCTTGATGTCGTCAAATGTGCGTTGACATTGTTCAGTCCAGACGAAAGATAGTCCTTTCTTCATGAGATGAGTAAAAGGTTGACACCTTCCAGAAAGATTTAAAATAAATCGTCTGATGTAGGCTAGCCTTCCTTGAAGTCCGCGTAGCTTTTTAAGATTTCTTCGAGGACGCATATCGAGGATAGCTTTCACTTTCTTTTAGTCAAGATGTATACCCTTTGAAGTGATAACAAAACCAAAGAACTTGCCGCTGGAGACTCCCAAAAAAGACTTGGTTGGATTCATCTTGAGTTGGTGTGCACACATTAGTTCGAACACCATTCTCAAATCTTAGAGGTGGTTGCCCTTGAGACGACTTTTAACTGTGATATCGTCTACGTAGCATTCTACTATTTTGCACAAATGATCGCAAAAAATTGTGTTCATAGCTCGCTGGTATGTCGCTCCTGCATTTTCAATCCGAAGGGCATCACCGTATAGTAGTATACCCTAACGGTGTTCGAAAAGATGTGTGTTTCTCATCATCGGAGAACATCTTGATCTAGTTGTAGCCTGAGAACCCATCCATGAAGGACATCTGTTCGAAGCTGCAAGTATTGTCGATCATTGTATCGGTGATCGGTAGAGAAAAGTCATCTTTTGGGCATGCAGAGTTTTAATCACGATAATAGATACAGACTCGAACTTTATCGTTCTTTTTATGACAGAAATAATGTTAGCGACCCAATCAGGGTGTTGTTCTTCACGAATGAATCCACTTGAAATAAGCTTCTTGACATCACTCTCGGTGGCCTCTATGACATCTGGTCGAAACCGCCGTTGCTGCTGCTTCACTGGCTTAGCTTTAGACGAGATATTTAAGCGGTGCATAGCAACTTTAGGGTCCAAGCCTGGCATGTCTTCATAGCTCCATGCAAGGATGTCAATATATTCTCTTATAAGCTACATAAGAGATTTTCGTTCTTTACCAGACAGACTTTTGCTGATAAAGATTAGTTTAAAAGATGATTCATCTTCCAAGTTAAATTGGACGACTTTATCTTCAGTAGGTGGTGCACCTTGTTTGAAACGTAACTCCCACTTGGTATCCATCTTTTGAGCCTATTGTTCGAGCTCGATTGATTGGACATCTTCTACTATTTGGACAACTGACACCATATTGACAGACAAAGTTGCTTTGAACATGTCTCCAATTCTGGAGTCTGAATCCCGGAGGCAGGAATCAGAAGAATGAGAACAACGATCCACTTCGACGTCTGATCCTTTAGGAGTTATTGGAGGAGTAACGTAACTAAAACCAATACCATTTTGTTGATAATAGTTCTCGAGTTTGCCGGGAGGAACAAAGTGACGTATTGGCAATCATCGCCCACGACCATAGTTTAGTCCCTGGTCGCTTTTTATATCATATCCCATGTTCTGGATGATATTCTTGGCCTACCAACTATATCGATAAAGTTGCATTTTTCCAGAATCATAGTCAGCTTTAGTGTTGTGATTGGGAGTAGTAAAGTCCAGAACGAACTTTCTTTCGCCAATTATTCGACCAAAGATGATCAATTTTTCACCATTCTTTCTAGCTGGAACGATGAAGTAGTGGATATCTTCTGGCCTGACTTTTTCCTTTAGACGAGGTGTCGTGACCGGCATACAGAGATGTGGTCCTATGCCATGCACTAAGGCGTACAAAGTATCTATGTACTAGTTTACATATTGGTAGACATCGGAGTAATTCAAAAGTTAACCTTTACTTAGAAAATATTGCAATTTCTTCTTCAGGGATAACATCATCCACTGAAGGTACATTATTTTGAGTATTGATATACTCATTGAGAGGATCATTGTACGGAACATGAGTCACAGACTTGATTAAGTTCACCACATAGGATAACTCATCAGGATTGGGAGGACGTACTTCAGCAGGTTCCACCCGAGTTGTTTTTTGGAGACTGATGGTCAATGGTTTGACAATATCAGGATTCTTCTTTTTGATACGGATTGTGAGAGGCTTTGGAGTACTATTTGAGTAGTACATCCTTTGACTGGGATAATCATGGGACTGTCACTAGCAGATGAACTCACTTCAGCTTCATCGTCAGCTTTCTTGTCATCATCCTTAGAGAGCTGAGATTGGTAAAGTACCGAATCTCTATAGTAGGCTTCAATGCCCTTAAAAGGATCGACATCAGCAAACTCCGTCTTCACGATGCAATCACCGTTGACGTACTTGAAGCACTGGTGAAAGGTAGAAGGAACGATCATGTTCTCATATATCCACGGACGTCCTAACAAGATGTTGTAGGACACATTGGCGTCAATTACATAGCAAGAAACCTCTGTTCGGAGATCACCAATTTGGCATTTAAGACAGATTTTGCCCAGCGAGTGGCTTCTTCCAACATTGAAAGCCATGATAGTTGTATTGGTCGCAGACAGCTTGTGCAGAGGGATCCATAGAATTTGGAGTAAATTTCTAGGGAAGATGCTGAGGGAAGAGCCTGCATCGATATGTATCTGAACCACCTTAATCACCCCGATATATCCTGTATAGTAAAAAGGTCTATCATGATAATTGTTTTGAGCAGCATGTACCCTTGTGAAAAGGTAATGTTGGGCACCACTTCCATAGTGATATGACAGTGAGGACAGGATATGGGATCTTTAGTGGAGGCTTTGACTTCAGCGAGATAAGAGTCAGCATGTAGTAATGCCTCACTTAAAGCTTTTCGCGTCTCTTTAGAAAGAAGCAGTAGATCGAATAAAGACAACCTGGTAGGTGTATTGTCCAGATATGCCAGTATGTCAAAGTTGTAACACCGATCCATGCCTTCGAAAGTTGGTGCCTTCAGAGACATGTCAAATCGCGTCTCCTTCGGCTTAGCTTTGTCGGTAGTTGAGGACTTAGATGGACCAGCTTCTGAACTTTTGGGGGCAGCAGGAGCTTGAAAAGGTACTGTATCTTCTTGTGCGGGGTCATAAGTCCTTAGGTAAGTCTTTCCAGATCGTGTCTCGTTAGATAGAACTTCATAAATTGGAGAAGACACCATATGGCATGATTTATATTTCTTGCCCCTCTTTGCTTTGGAAGACACCACCCCCTACGTTATTTCTTACATAAGGTCTGGATGGAACCACATGATCTCACCATGTTCTGTCATGAGTGGCACCAACGTTGATGTTGGATCACGAGCTGGTGGCAGGTTGACGACTTCTATTACTTCCTTGGGGATTGGGACTATGCCATCTGGGACTTCTGTAGTAGAAAAGTTACCAAATTGAAGAGAGATCGTGTTAGAAGATACGACCTTGTCTTCAGCTTCGAGGTTGATAACTTGGCTGTCGATAAGCTGTTGTATCTTCTTCTTCAGGACGATGCAATTCTTGGTAGGATGGTGCACATACTGATGATAAAGATAGTTCTTGGGATCGTTGAATTGGTTCGCCTCCGTAGGACGTCATGGTGGAGGCAATGTCAATTTATTACCCCTCATCGATGTGTGAAAAATGGTAATAACATCATCTTCGTCAAAGGAGAAAGCCTTCTTGGGTTTGTCAGGAGTGCCCTAAAAATTGGAAGCTCCTTTGGAAGTGTCGACCTTCAAGACTTTTTTCCCTTTACCCCCACGGACGGGGATAGTTTGGGGGTGCTTATTTTTGTCTTCAGATTTGGGTGTCTTCAACCCCAGTAATTCTAGATTAGGGATATCATTTTCAGCAGCATCAGCAGCCCTGATGAAAGTAGGCCATGTATTGTACTTATGTATACCCATACAGAACTTCACTGTAGGAAGGAAGTTATGTCAACAAGTATCCATAAGCTCTGAGTATGGTATACCGAAGGGCATCTCCAATGCTAGTCGCCTGAAGCGTTCGATGAAAGTAATAACAGACTCACTCCTCCTTTGGTCTCGATGAGGTGGACTAACATGCATGCCACTCTCATAAAACCTGTTGAGGAATAACCTCTCCAAGTCTTTAAAGGAATTAATGCAACCGTCAAGCAGGCTGCGGAACCATTCAAAAGCTACCCCCTGCAAGGTGCTGATAAATAGCTTTGACAAGAATGGATCGTTCTTTAGTAAGTGCAGAGTCTGCGTGTTGAAGTATGTCATGTGTTGGAGAGGACAAGTCATCCCGTTAAATGAATTTAGCGTCAGTTGCTTGTAGTTAGGAGGGCAAGTAGCATTCTTCCATTCAGGATGATAAGGTTGAGATATCCCCATCATTTGAAGCTTGTCTTTATGTGAGATATTATAGAGACAGGCAACAAAAGAATCAATTGCATCCTGCTGATTGAGCAGATGTTGAGAAACGACTGTTGTACGGTTATCAAGCGTCGTTGGACCACCCCTAGCATTTACGGGATTTGGATGAGGCGCAACGAAATGATACTCCTTTTGTAGTGAAGAAGGATTGTTGCTATGAGCCGTACTAGCGTGTGCTGAGATGTTCGGTTGAGGTGGAGGAACAACCCCAGTAGTTTGGACTGCCATGATATTGGTAAGCATATCAGTGATCTTGGCAAATGGCGTTTTAAGACTCTCTATCCGCTTGTTGGTCTGATCACTGGCTTCTTCAGGTCTCTCTCCATCCACCATGTACGTAGATAACATACGAGGATGAATAGAGAAGATAGTATAATTGTTGATGATATTGTTTGTCTTTGAGTTGAAAAGACCCTCATCTTCAGGTAGGTGAGGTAGATAGTCACCGTCGGACTCGAAGAGATCATCGTCATCTGGAAGGCTACCCCCGGTGTAAAGGTCATCTGCTTCAGATTATGAGGGAATACTACCTCCAGCTGAAGGATCATCACCCCCAACTTGGGAGTCCTCGTCATCTATATGGAATCTCGTCCTTGACCGAATACCCATATAGACTTCTTCAGATGTAACAGCTCGCTGGTTGTTTGTTGGCAGACTTCTTCTTCTGTTCGCAGAACTGAGAGAAAAAGTTGGGTTAGTGGTCCACCTTCATTGATTGGGGCTCCCGTAAGGAGGACCATATGAAGCCATGTTTGATAAAATATGTAGCGGCTTTTCATCATCAGAGTGCTGTAGTCGTCGAAACACGTACTGCCTCAGAGGTACCTTCGTTGCTTTGAAGCAACAACAGTTGATGACAATACTGGTGCACAGATGTACGCCATGAATTGAAGTATCCTCCCTCGCTTTACCCTTATAATATATTATGTTGCATAAATCGACGGAAGGAAGTTTTGCCTTAAAACCTATGTCACATGCATTGCCGAGCTTTGCATATGGGTTTGTAACGGGGGAGTTGGTGCATCCGAACTTAGTTCATGTGCAGGGGCAACCCCCACACCAAAGTTCCGTGATGACCTTGAAGACAGCCCAATGCTATACGCGGTGGGGTCTGTCTTTTTGCTGTGGGCGCATAGATCCTGGAGCATGCCCATGGGCGCATGCTTCCATGAAGTTGTGATAGCATGCCTGGCCCTCCTGGATGTGGGCGCATAGAACGGGTCATCAGAGCCTGGGCACATAGCCTATCAAAGACAGAAGTCCTCTGGCCAGAGTTATGCGCCCACATACTGCCTTGGGCGCATAGCTCTGGGCGCATGCTTTGGAAAACAGTGCTATTTTCTTCCAGTTTTGCCTTTGTCATTTGTGAGCCTCGCTGAGTTTGCCCAAAGCGTCGAACACTTTGATTCTTGGCATCGTAGTGTTTTCCTTTGCCATGTTTCGAGTGTTGAGCACTCTGGTGTTGATTGCACAAGAGGGAAGTCGCTGGGCTAGTAGAGCCCGGAACGGTATGCGCCTTCTTCGCATTGGAAGCTCCTGTGGAAGGGTTATGTGCCCCCATGATGGGGTTCCCCTTCGGTTGTATACCTTCTACGATACTGGCAGGATATACAGCACGAGCCTTCGGAAGCCAAGTCTTGCGAGACTTGTTTTGTTTTACTGATTTTAAGGAAGTAGAGCCATCCCTCGAGAGCATCTCATCAAATGCCTGCTGATCGAACTTCACGATCAACATCTTCTGAGTGCTCCCCACTTTATCGGTATCGGATTTTGTCACCACCTTCTCGTCAGAGGAAAAGGTAGTCCCTAGCAGAGTCACCATTTTTGTGGACACGCACAAAAAAGAAGAAGAAACCTAATCTTTTCTTATTGGTGCAAGACACCACAAATCGAGTACGTTTGAGAGATCCTGCACTGAGGATCCCCGTGTAAAAAAAAGAATTCTGGAGAATAGGACGATGGAGATCGAACGGCAGTTGCTCCTTTACTCCGTTGATATCCGATTTGCAAAAGTAGGAGAAAATCTAAGAAAATTGCTAACTCTCGGCTCACTGGCAAGAAGGGCAGCAATTTGGCTCTTGAAATGCTCTTCGTCTTGTGTGTTTTGTAGAGGGGTACGCCCTCTATTTATAGTCATTTTGCACTAAAACGACTGTTATGCGCCCACAGGTAGAAAATATACTGATTTTACTGCGGGCGCATAACGCCCCTTTGGGCGCATAGGGTGTTGACGCATGGACACTTGTCACGACCCACACCCAGTATTTGGGCATGAGGCGTGGGTACGTCCAGCCTACACCGCAGTGTCGACGGTAGAACGATGTCTAGTCATCTCCACAGTTTACAAATACAACCATGCAGTTTATATTCATTTACACAAAGTAAACAAATCCCAAAGAGACCAGTTATGATGAATTCTGTAAATAACTTGGAGAGATAGATAATGAATAATCTGATGAAACTCCAATATCAAAATGTATCAAATGTCACAATCTCCAAAGAAAGGTAATGTACTAAAACATCAACTCATGAGTCTCAAATAGGAAATACAACTAAAATTCTCAGCTGAATAAGATGTGAAAATATTGAAATAAGGCTACTGGAAGCCATCTGTAGCAGGCAAGTCTGCATAGGCAGCTTCCAACTCGTCCTGTGCACCAAAGTTGGGATCTGCAGTGTGCTCATAATATGTAGTACAAAAGTCCTCTAACTCATCACCTAAAATATTTGTTATCCAGTCAGGTTTGGAACAAGCACACAAGCTGAAAAACTATCCGCAACATAATAGAAACGACAGTACATTAATATAACATATGTAAAAAGTACTGAACAGAAATGTGAAGACCTGGTGTATCTAGAATAAATATGAATCGTAGAGTAATATGTCAACTGGCGAATATGAAAGCATAGTGACATGTCAAGTGGTGAAAATAATAAAAGACGAACTATCTAAGTGAATTGAAATACCCTTTTCGACATGTGAACGGCTAAGGGGTAAAATAAGGCATACTGCACGTGTCGTGTGCAGTTGCTAGCATTCACGAGAGACACGGGGATAGAATGGGAAGTTCATACGTCTTCTAGGATATTTCCCCTCCCGACCAGTACTCATGAACCTAAATAAGTCACGAAAAAGAAGCTAAACAAGAGTATAATAAATGGGGTTCAGGACTCTCACTCGTGTGTCCATCGTGTCATGAAGCAAAAGAACGTATGACCATATACTGCACAAAACCAACAGAGTTGGAAGTATAACAGAAAGTGTACTTGTCTGTCGTCCTGAGCTGCGGATACGGGTCAAGAGCTGAGTTACAGTCCAAGGAACCTGTGATATGTATTAACTCTAAATCAATATATGAACTAAGCAAGGTAAAGCTGTTTTTGAAATTATTGCTAATTGCTTATATCATTCTAAATGGTTTTTAATATGTGCTTGGGTGGTTTCACTCTTGGCAACCTCCTAATATAACCTACAGTTATAGCAAACAGTATATATATTCACATTATTACCAATAACTGATAACCCAATAACCTATAAACCAGCTATCCTAATCTTCTACCCACTGCCTACAACAGGTGGGAGGGCTGTACACATCCATTTGCAACCTGTTGTTGCCAATCCTGTCACATACTCTAAATGTACATTGTTATAAATAGCACACCCACACATGAATACTAGGATTATATTTCCTTGCTATCTACTTCTGCTACCAGGTATGTATGTGTTCATTTGTACTCATACCCTTACTCTATTGTCACCAAGCCCCTTTGTTGCAGTCCCACACCTGGGTTCTACTTGGATGAGCTAACTAGTTCCCTAGTACTAGACTAGCGATAGCTTCACAGGGAGAATGTGTCTAGGTTCTGTTCCCAGGTTTTCTCAAGTCTGGACATATACCTAAGAACTTATCATATGAGATGCCAAGGGCTGATACCATATGTTTCATGGACTGCATCAGAACATAATCTGTGATCATGATATGGCTAAAACTTAAGGATGCAGTGGACTGGGCCATACAGCATGCATATGCTTGGTACATCATGATATGAATGGGCTGTACCTAAGGTTCCTAAATCTGTTCTCTAATAGTCTAGACTCATATGCCCAAGGTACAAACTCGAGCCATTTCCTTCCCATTAGTTGGTCTGAAAATGGTGTGCAGATGAATGAATTACCAATGGCCCACACGAGGACTGGCAAATAATTCAGAGGTTTTGAACTAGTGTACCAGGGTTTGTTATAATGTCATTAAGTTTGACCTGTCGGTAAGGCAGTATGATGTACTGCCCTTAACCCCTGCTTACAATTGGTATAGGCAGGTCAATGCCTGTGCTGCAGAGTTTATCCCTGGCACCTCTCCTACACTCTAGCCTACACCCTTGAGCCTCTCTGGTTGTCACCTCTCATGCTAAGGCTACTACCAACACCTTGAAAGGGATAATATCTACAGGGTAACAGTCATTTGTCTTACAGGAACCAAACTGGACAGGGTAAAGGCAGCCTCATCCTACTGATACCTATTGCAAGTTCACCTTTAATAAAAAGGAATTTATACATTTAAGGTTGAATATAGGCTAGGGTCTGAATATATGTTCATCTGCAATTATCTGTATCATGTACTTACCCAATTTGTACAACATAGGAATGAAACTATGGAAAAGGAAGTAAACTCCATGTTGTTAATGTCAATACTTAGTGCTAGGTTGTAGGCATGTGTCCTTGTTATATTTATTCGTATGTGACTGCCCCCATACTTTTACAAGTACAGGCATTACACATCACTGATTTGTTAATACATAGTTAAGACTCTACTGTACATGTTTATATCCCCAATCCTGGATAGCCACACTTTCATATAGTCATAACCTGTTATGATTGAATGCAGACACCAAGTTATTTAACACCCCTAATCTGATATTAGTTTGGTACCAAGTCCACACATTAGTGCAGGTGTGGACTGATAACTAAGCAAGGGTTAAACAACAAGTTCAAGAGTTTTGAATTGATGTGGAACGTGCTGGATACAATGGGCACTGTGTTGGTATGGTCCTGGATTGGACTAACCATTCTTCTACCCGTAGACCTCACCGATTGGTGATACTCATAATTAGCCAACTGACACATTAATTACTATCTATAAAGAATTATTGAACATGACATAAGATCTCTCTTAACAGGTACAAGATAAACTATCGGACTGATATATGAATTACCTGGGCCATTTAAGGGGCTGATCACTCAAAATGTTAGGCATTCGATTGAACCTGAGACAATGGGCTGGACTGCGACATGGTCATATGGACTGTTATTGAGGGATACAGTATACTGGGCTGGAATTTTACTAACAGAAAAATTACAAAGTTTCCAACCTGCATGGCCAACACCACACACACAGATATATGCAACACATAGTCTAATGGCCATCTAGATTGATACCAATATTTCCCCACTTTGGTTCTGTTTCTGTACTCGGAATGTAGGACTGGCACCTTGACTATGCAGGACATATTCAGGTGAAATATTGGCCATGCACTCTGATGTGCAAGGCAGCATGAAACGAAGGTAATACCCTCTGCATCATAGGGGAGTTAATAAAGGGAATGCCAATCAACAAGGAAACATGTCAGATGCATTATGGCTCGAATGAGGCTATACCAAGGTCTGAATCATTGGGCTATGAAAGGCACCCTTACCACTGGAACATGTAGGAACATTATAGTGTCCTGATACTACAAGGTAGGGTGCAGTTATGCCATGCTAGGTAGGGGTTCCTGGCAGTGCAGAAGGTGTACCAAACATGAATAAGGCTAATGGCTGCAATCTAATCCACCAAAGGATGGAAGTCAAGACACCCACTGAGGTATGCTATACGAAGAGGATTGAAACATGTAACAGGGAGTTCCTATGTCCTGACATTGCCTATACTTGAGATGTTGGGCTAACCACATACTATTCAGTCTATCTAAGGCAGGACATGAGTTAACTGTAAGGAGTTTGACACTTCATGATAGTTAACACCCTCACATAGGGTTTGATGCATCATTCACCCCTGTGCTCGGCACAGGAGCATACCCCATTAAATCCCTTATCTGGCATTACTACGAACACCCCTCAATCCATCCTATTATTGCGGTTAACTAAGAGTTTTGTAAGCCTAAAACAGGTTAGTTTAAATGTATTGAAGAGAGGATTACCTATCGAAGGTTGGCTGTGCTCCAATACTTCGAGTAGCTCCTCAATGCAACATGGAAAAGATTGCGGCAGGGGAAATTTTTAGGGTTTGAAGAAGGGCTGATCAACCCTCGATGTGTATGTATATATACTCAGGTTCTTGATAGGATCAATCTCCAATTAAGATTTGATCCCCAAGATCCGTTCGTATCACCTGTTCTTCGAATTTGATTTGAATTCGAACAGTACCTACGGCTCTGTGTTTAAACTAAACTCTTTTATAATTCGAACCCTGGAGTTTGGGTTATTAGGTGGAGTGAAAATCATTTGTAGCTGTTTGGAAGGATATATAGTAAAAGCTGGTATTTTGCATATCAGCCCTAAACAATTTAGTAATTGCAAAACCCCTTTCACTCTTCTTTATTTACTAGATTAAATAATATATTTACACTACTTTATTACATTGGCAATAAATATCTATATATTTAAATAATTTTTAGCAAAAATAGTGATGATAAAAATGGGAATTTCGGGTCAAGGGCTCACAAATCTACCCACCTTAAAACAATTTCGTCCTCGAAATTAAAGATAAACACAAGAGTCAGAATTTATAACTCATGTCTCGAAAAGATAAGGATAGCGCTCTCGCATATCGTCTTCTCTCTTCCATGTGGATTCGCCTGGCGAATGGTGTCTCCACGCGACACGTACCAAGGGAATGGTCTGGTTGCGTAGGACCTTCTCCCTGCGGTCCAAGATCTCCACGGGCTGCTCCTGATAGCTAAGGCTCGGTCCCACCTCAATCTCCGAGTGGTCTAGCACGTGATTGGGGTCCGCCACGTACCGTCTCAGCTGGGACACGTGGAATACGTTGTGCACCCCGTCCAATGCGGGTGGTAGTGCCAAACGGTATGCCGCTTCCCCGATTTTCTCGAGGATGTGAAACGGACCGATGAACCTCGGACAGAGCTTCCCGCCTCCTCCGAAATGTATCGTACCACGTGTCGGAGATATCTTCAAGAACACCATGTCGTCCACCTAGATTCAAGAAAGGTCACGACCTATTTCTATTATAATCAACAATCACAGTTAAACAATTTATACCTCAAACTCTAACGGCCTACGATGGCTATCGGCCCAGTGCTTCTGTATGTCCTGTGCCACACGAAGTCGCTCTCTAATCAGCTTCACCTTCTCCGCAGCATACACGATCATCTCGGGCCCCAATAGTGCTCTCTCACCCATGTCGTCCCAAGATAGTGGGGTACGACATCTCCTCCCGTATAAGGCCTCGAATGGAGACATCCCAATACTAGCTTGGTGACTGTTGTTGTAGGAGAACTCCACAAGGTGAAGGTGGTCCTCCCACGAGCTGCCAAAATCTAGTACACACGTCCGCAGCATATCCTCGAGCGTCTGAATGGTCCGCTCCGACTGCCCATCTATCTGTGGATGATAGGCTGTGCTAAACTTGAGCGAAGTGCCCAAGCTAGCCTGTAGGCTCCTCCAAAAGTGGGATGCGAACCTGCTGTCTCGATCAGAGATGATACTCACTGGAACGCCTGTAGAAGCATGGAAAATATTGCTTTTAGTCCCACATCGGAAAGGAGAAGAAGAAAGGGCTCACTCCATTCTATAAATAGAGCCCCCTTACCTCCTTTGAAAAGGGCACCAACTTCTCTTCCCTCCTTCCAAACTTGGACTCTTCCTATTACGCACCTTCGGATGCTAAGTAGAAGAAGTCTAGGGCAGTGCAGGCTCATCGGGCTCAGTCAGCTGTCCCAACCTCTAACCATCAAGAGCGTCCCGCTAAGCGGGCCTCTGATGGAAAGTTGTACAGAGCCGCCTGTGTCCAGCCCCCGGTGGCAAACGGACAGAGTGGTTCTCAAGAGTCTCCCAATAAAGATCGAGGGCAAGTGTTTCTATTAGCCCCCACATCAGGGAGCAAACATGATACCTACGCACTGGTGTGTTCGGGATACCCGGGCCCACAAAGTGAGTGCACGGGCAGATTGAGACATTCCTCATGCGGCTCGGTCATGAGACGTCCTTCATGAGGCTCGGTCATGAGACATTCCTCATGCGGCTCGGTCATGAGACGTCCTTCATGCGGCTCGGTCATGAGACATTCTTCATGCGGCACAGAACCCAGGAAGCTTCATGCGGCTCAAAATCAGACGAGCTTCATGCGGCTCAAGAGTATCATACGGCTCAAAAGTCACCAACATGGACATGTGGCTCAAACACATTGGCAACTCGAGTAAACTCCATACGACCCACAGAGAGAGGCCACGTGGCCTTCAAAGCAGCTATGTCCAACGTACTGAACACAATTAATGCTCTGACAACTGATAGCTCTAACGGCTGTCAGTCCTGACATAAAGTCGTCATAATGACTGACACAAAAAAGCACTATTGTCCTAGGAAATGTGGAAAATCTTCACAAATATGGCGCTGTCCACCAAACTTCGAGGCAAATCTATGCGGCCAGACTAAACAAAGTCCATGCGGCCTGAACAGAGAGATCCATGCGGCTCGGTCATGGAGACTCTCATGCGGCTCGGCCATGAAGACCCCCATGCGGCTCGGTCATGAATATATTCATGCGGCTCGGTCATGAAAACCTTCATGCGGTTCGAAGTACAGAGACTCTTCATGCGGCTCGGTCATGAACTCTTTCATGCGGCTCGATTATCAACCCTCATACGGCCCAAATATCGACACTCCTCATGCGGCTCAACATTGACGACGGGACACGTGTCCTAAAGTCAATCAAATCTTGGGCCAAATCCCAATAATCTGGGACACGTGGCAGAAGAATGAATCAAATTTATTCATTAAGATTCGCAGATGTCAGCAAATCATCATGACGAAGATTTATTGCAATCAGCATTAATTGTTGATGGGATTTGGCATAATCCGTGTTAATGGCCCAGATCTTTCACGTTCAAGACGAATGGTCCAGATTGGTTAATCATCAGGCTGCTGCCACTTTGAGAATGGGTAATCATCCAAACCCAAATGATGTTCTCCACTATTATAAATAGCAGGGTGCCATTCCCTTGCAAATATATACAAAGAGAGATATAAGCTATCAGAGAGAAAAATATACAGAGAAAGAGAGAAGCCAGAAGAGCAATACGAGGAGAGCAAGAAGAGCATTTCTTCGTCAACGCCAACCATCTCATCACAGGAGCCAAGGCTGCATACCGATCGTCCAAGGAGTAAGGCAGGGCTGCCGTCGTCTTCCCGAGCCTCTATCGTCACCTCCCAGAATCTAAAATAAACAATTGTACTTAGACTGCTGTACCTAGGTTTTCGTCCCTAGGCTTTCTTTGTACAAGTGAGTTTGTATTGTGAGTCTAAGTTCAGTCCTCCGATAATTGTTCTGTACTTTTACAATCAATGGCAAACACGATGGCGACTCTGCTGGGGACAAACTTCTCCACGGCTGAGGAGTTGGTGACGCAATCGGATGCAGCCAAACTTGGCTACACACAACAGAAGATGGTCGTCCGCTTCGACCAACGGGCGTTCGAAAAGATGCTCTCTGAAGGCAGCGCTGGCCCGATCCAGAAGCGTACCCGCACCACGAAGGCTCACAAAGAGTGGAGGCCAAAATCATTTGCTCCTCCTCAAATCTTCGATGGGATACCCTCTGTTGCTCAAGACGGCGAAAAGGACTCTCCTGCGGCCCCACTTCAGACCGTAGACAACTCTGCTGTCCCCAAGTCCGGCAGAAGAAAACACTATGATGCTGGACTTACAGGGGCAAAGAGGAACTCTACGCGATCCGAGCCACAGAAGGGTATTAGCCGCAGGAAGAAAGCCCATGCGGCTACATCCGCCAACTGCGTGAAGAAAACTCATGCGGCCACATCTGTCAGCCGCATAACTTATGCGGCTACAGTTGCCAACCGCATGGATGAAACTCATACGGCTATTAGAGTCAATCGTTTACAGAAAACCCATGCGGCCACAGATGCCATCCGTATGCGGCCAGCCTGCACGGTCGTGACTCCTAGCCGCATAAGAACTCAGCCGACGACAGAAGACAACCGCATGTAGACAGCCTGCACGGTTTCCAATCCCAGCAGCATAGCATCCGCTCCATGCTCCTCTCGATCAGTTTTCGACCGTCTCTCGTACGGTCCGAACCCTGATGATTCTCCAGACTCTGTGGTATTCAACTTGGACTCTTCTTATTATGCACCCACAGGTGCTAAGAAGAAGAAGTCCAGGGCAGCGCGGGCTCATCAAGCCCAGACAGCTGCCCCAACCTCTGACTATCGGGGCGTCCCGCTAATTATCATGCGGGCCTCTGATGGAAAGTTGTATAGAACCGCTCAAGTTCAGTCCCCAGCGGCAAACGGACAAAGTGGTTCTTCTGACCTGCGTGAGGCTGTCCTCCACAAACGCAAGGAAAGAGAAGGGGCCTCGGCGTGCAATGAGTCCTCACATGGACGTCACTGCACCCAGATCATCGTCAACTGCTGCTGCAACAACACGGCAGTGACAGAAGACCGGTCGTCCATCTTCCAAAGATTACAGCATCCGAGCTCGGGGGACAAAGCACCTCCTATTGCCTCCTGCAATTCTGCGCAGAAAGTCCCCGTCGAGGGGAAAGGGAAGAAGACAAGCATCTCTAGCCCAAAAATATCAACCACTACAGCTAAGAAATTGTCGGCTAAACGGTTACCCTCCACCGGAGTATACCAACACACCCGTTCGAAGACAAAATCTGCTGCAATAGGAGATTCATCGTCCGTACCGCTGATGGTCGAGGGAGCTGGGGGTAGCACTCCTCCGAACATCCGCAACAATCCGATGTTTCAAGGAGACGAGCCCGGAGAAACAACTCTCCCATCTGGTGCAACAGATGCTGATGTCCCTGAGGACATCTGTGACTCTCAAGATGAAGCAAACTCCGAAGTTGGGGTACTGTTCCTTCTGAGTCCGAACCCGAAGAGAATATTCCCACCTACCCCGATGATTTCTCGATGCATGGGTACGACTCGGAGGGCGCACCCTCCACCGTCCCTTCCGTCACTCCTCACGTAAGGACGGTATTCATGACGGACAACAATCAAGGTGGCTCCAGTGATCGCCAACGCATCGACACTTTGGAGGCCATACTGCACGCTTTGGTCAAGTCTGTAGACGAGATCAAAGCGGCGCTTCCTACTCTACAGGGAGTAACACCTGGCCAGACAAGTGCGGGTCCCACAATCAACGTAGATTCAAATTCGGCGGCACCGAACCCGGGCAATAATCCTCCCGAAATAACGGCTCCGACTGCGACAGATGAGACCCGAGAAGTAAGAAGAGAAGTTCAAAAGCTCCGAGCCATGTTCCACGCCCGAGAAAACTCTCAAGACTTCAGAATACGGCAACCATATCCTGCTGAATGGAGGGATGTTCCATTCCCACCAAGATATAAGCCGTTCAATATCAACCCCTATGATGGCAAGACCTCAGCAAGTCGGTATATCACTTACTTCGAGGTCACCACTGACCATCTGCCCCATGATGACGCTATCCTCACACGGTTATTCATCGGGGCATTGGAAGGAGTCGCCTTCGACTGGTACCGCAACCTGTCGGACAGTTGCATCTACTCCTTCGCTGGCTTCAAACGCTTGTTCTTGGAGAGGTTCTACGAGGTAGGGTAGGACGTCACAATGTCTACCCTCATGGACGTCATCCAAGGAGAGAAAGAGCTGACGAAGAATTACATTGAGCGGTTTCGTCAAACCGTAATGAAGTTACCATCTGGCAATCCGGATTCTTCCCTGATTGAAATTTGCCAAAAGAGACTACTCCCAACAATTAGTCTCTGGATGGGCGAAAGTCAATTCAAGGACTGGAAGGCTTTTATCATCAGTGCTACAAGTGCCGAAGAACGATTGAAGAAGGCCCGCCAGCTGGGGTTGCATATCTCAGAGGGAGAGAACAATGGCAAGCGTCCCAGCACCAACACCGACAATGGGGTTAGCCCCTCCAACAATCGGGACAACAGAGGTAAGCAGGCTATGGTGGCCGACACGGCCCAGAAGCCCGAGTCACAACCAACAGACAAACAATGGCCTCAAATCACTTACTCTTTTGAAGACGGCCACGTCAAGCCTATCTTGGACATGCTCATACAAGGAGATAGAATTCAGCTCCCACCACCAAGACGGGAGCCTCGGCCGGCTGACTTGGAGAACCCAAAATTCTGCCATTACCACCGTTACGTCCACCATGCTACACACGACTGCTACCAACTGAAACGGTACATCCAAAACCTCATCGATTCGAACGCTCTAGCCATCGATTTCGAGGAGGTAATCGTAGCAGCCAAAATGGTATCCGTACAATTCGACAGCTTCCCGCCAACAGAGACTCAAGACGGTGTTATACCCATCCCTCTGGCAACGATGGAAATTGCTAATCTTTCGCCTGCTCGAGATCAAACTGCCGATCTTGTACCTCTCACTACATCGCGAGAAGAAATTATGTGGGTCCATCCGGACTTGGTCCACGAGGTGACTCAGCCCACAATGCCTCCCATTCACAAAAAGAGAAGCAGAAAAGTCAGATCCTGTCGCACCATCTCGGCAGATGAAGAAAAAGTCACGGCCGTTGTTACTTGATCTGGAGCACAATCTCAGCCCGTGGCTGAGAACTCGACTGATGATCATCCGCCCACTTCTACCGATGCTCCGGGACCGGCTCAGCCTTCGACGACCGACAAGCCTAGGCCGAAGGAGACTCGCTTCGACAAATTCCTCCAAAAAGAGACACCTCAGGGGATGGAGAGGCCCTATAACTTCGACATCTTGGCACAATTGGCCAATACACCGGCCAAATTGTCCTTATATGAACTCCTAAGGCTCTCAAAGGATGTCCGCACAGCTTTGAGTAATGCACTCCAAAACGTCGACGCGTACTTGGCTCAGGTCAACCTCACGGGAGATAATCAACCTGCAGATCTCCAAGATAGTGCGTGTACGAAAGCAATGCCCAACATCGTCTTTACTCCGCAGGACATGCTCATCAAAACCAACATACACGATCGCCCGCTATACTACACGGGGTACATCGGCGACGTAAAGGTGGATCGGATGCACATAGACCCTGGCTCTTCCATAAGCATCATCCCGAAGGGCCTGCTACATCATCTTCGTATCCCAATGCATCGCCTGACACCTACAAGCACCGCCATCAGCGGTTTCAATTCGGGCAGGAGCTACCCTATTGGGAAGATTCGTTTGAAGTGTCAAATTGGCGACCTCCAATCCGAAGTCACCTGCTACGTCATAGATGCAGACACTTCTTATAACATCCTCCTGGGGCGCCCATGGATACACGATTACATGATCGTGCCTTCCACGCTACACCAGTGCTTCAAATACGTCGACAAACACGGCTTTGTGAAGACGGAATTTGCTGACATTGATTCCTTCAAAGGGGTCAAATCTTACTACTCGGACTCCTGCCTATACGAAAAGTCAAAGAGGTACCTTGATGAAGGAAATGAACAAGCTAGTATCGAGACGGCCACAGGATCAGAAGAGCCTCTGACGATCCACCTCCAAGCTCACAAACCGGGAAGGTCCGCACCCCTTACTGCCACTCTGCGGAAGGACGCGATCAGCCTCTCGTCGCAGGAAGAGCAGATGATAATCCGGCTGCCAAGGTCCGGCCAAGTGCCGAGACCCACAACGGGGCCATTGACAATCAGACTACCGAGAGTCAGTCAACCCCCAACGGAGAAGCTCAATCCATCCGATAGGCCACTGACGATACGCTGTCCCAAGAAGGGTCGTCACCCCGATGCAAGGTCTGACACTTCTAGTGAACCAGCCACTCCTCGCTCCACGTCAACTACCACACTGGGGGTCGCTAGTTTGCCAACAACTCCCCGCTCGGCTCCACCAACAGAACCCCTGATGATTAAGTTGCCCAAATCATCCTCTCAGTCTGCATTTACACAGAGGGTGGCTGAAGAAGAGTTGGAGCTGGCCAAGTATGTGGCTGCCCACACTGATACTTGCTCATGTTGCCCATCAACGGCAACTTCCTGAAGAAGTATTACGTCCGAAACGACATAAAAAAAACCCCTGATGATTGAGTTATGTACCCCCCGGTACCGCTGAACTCACATTTCGCCTCCAAATTTCCTAGATTGGTGAGTTATGTACCCCCCCGGTACCGCTGAACTCACATCTACTCCAGATTATCGAGTCATGTACCCGCTGGTACCTCTGAACTCACATCCCGATCACTCTTTCAGATAGCAAGTCATGTATGACCATACCTCTGAACTTTCTTCCTGAAAGAAATCATCTCTCATGATCCACAACCCGCACTCTCAGTGCACAAAAAGGGTAATAGATCCGCAAATTTCTAAAACGACCATGTCCTCATTACCTCTGAGTCGTTTCACTTCCGCCAAAAAACAAATCACCCCTTTACATAGAACTTCTATTTCCTCATTACCTCTGAGTCGTTCTATGTACCCTCCTTTATTGAGCCCACTCCTGCCATGCCCTCATTGCTTCTAAGTGGGAAGGCTCCGTCGAAGAAACCCTCATATTTGCCATGTCCTCATTACCTCTAAGTAAATATGTTGGCCCTCCCTCGACTTATTATCCGTACCAAAAAAACAAAAACCCCAGGGTACGCCAAGGATAATAGGTCCACAAATATCCTCCGTTAAGTCCAATCCTACCATGTCCTCATTACCTCTGAGTAGGAAGACTCCACGGAAAAACTCTCATACTTGACATGTCCTCATTACCTCTGAGTAAGTATGTTAGTTCCCTTTCATCCTAATATCCGTATCCTGAACCAGGATACGCCAAGGATAATAGGCCCACAAATATCCTCCGTTGAGTCCACTCCTACCATGTCCTCATTACCTCTGAGTAGGAAGACTCCATGGTAAAACCTCCATACTTACCATGTCCTCATTACCTCTGAGTAAGTATGTTGGTTCTCTCTCGTCTTATTATCCGTACCCTGAACCCGGGTACGCCAAGGGTAATAGGTCCACAAATGTCTTCTGTCGACCACAAATGTCCTCTGTTGACCACAAATGTCCTCTGTTGACCATAAATGTCCTCTGATGTCCATAAATGTCCTCAGTCGACCACAGATGCTGTACTGGGTCTCCAGTACACGCCCATCCCTTCCCTATCATGCCTAGGAGCCCAGTTGCTCCCTGGCATTCTCTCAAGTACCAAAAAACTTCTATAGCTGTCTTATCGTGAAGTTGTTCTAGGTATTCCTCTCCAAAACTTGTTACTCGTACCTAAAACCAAGGTATGCCCAGGGTAACAGGTCCACAAATAATCCCCCAGCAGGTCTAATTCCACAAATACCACAAGTACAAGAAAGAGAAGATGAGTTGAAACATGCCCATTTATTCAAGATTCAAAGTACTACATCATCTGGGATCACATCCCTTGACAAAAAGAAAAGAAAAACAGTGAAAGAAAACAGAAAACTGATCACTGCTCCATGGCATTCTTTCTCCCGATACCAAGAACATCCATATCCGCCTTACCGCGGAGTTGTTCTAGGTATCCCTATCAAACTTATTATCCGTACCTAAAACCAAGGTATGCCAAGGATAATAGGCCCATAAATGTCCTCTGCTGACCACAAATGACGTACTAGGTCCCTTAGTACATCCACATCTTTCCTCATCATCACATGCTTTCGGAGCCCAGCTGTTCCATAGCATTCTTTCACCCAATGCATAGAACTTCCACGTTGATAACACCTCTGAGTTGTTCTATGTATCCTCATTCGAGTTCACTCCTACCATGTCTATATCACTTCTGAGTAGGAAAGCTCTACCATCAACCTTATATTTACCACGTCCATACCACCTCTGAGTAAATATGATGGTTCCCTCTCTCAACTTATTATCCGTACCTAAAACCAAGGTACGCCAAGGATGATAAGTCCACATAAAATCCCCAGCAGAAGTACCCAAACCTATCACATCCATGCTACCTCTGATTGGATTGCCACACCTAAACAAATCTATTTTCCAGGCTTCTTATTCAAAGTGTTCCAAATTTGTAATTTGGAAACTTTGAAGGGGGTCCTGTAGAAGCATGGAAAATATTGCTTTTAGTCCCACATCGAAAAGGAGAAGAAGAAAGGGCTCACTCCATTCTATAAATAGAGCCCCCTTACCTCCTTTGAAAAGGGCACCAACTTCTCTTTCCTCCTTCCAAACTTGGACTCTTCCTATTACGCACCTTCGGGTGCTAAGTAGAAGAAGTCTAGGGCAGCGCGGGCTCATCTGGCTCAGTCCGCTGTCCCAACCTCTGACCATTAAGAGCGTCCCGCTAAGCGGGCCTCTGATGGAAAGTTGTACAGAGCCGCCTGTGTCCAGCCCCCGGCGGCAAACGGATAGAGTGGTTCTCAAGAGTCTCCCAACAAAGATCGAGGGCAAGTGTTTCTATTATCCCCCACATCAGGGAGCAAACATGATACCTACGCACTCGTGTGTTCGGGATACCCGGGCCCACAAAGTGAGTGCACGGGCAGATTGAGACATTCTTCATGCGGCTCGGTCATGAGACGTCCTTTATGCGGCTCGGTCATGAGACATTCCTCATGCGGCTCGGTCATGAGACATCCTTCATGCGGCTCGGTCATGAGACATTCTTCATGCGGCACAGAACCCAGGAAGCTTCATGCGGCTCAAAATCAGACGAGCTTCATGCGGCTCATGAGTATCATACGGCTCAAAAGTCACCAACATGGACATGCAGCTCAAACACATTGGCAACTCGAGTAAACTCCATACGGCCCACAGAGAGAGGCCACGTGGCCTTCAAAGCAGCTATGTCCAACGTACTGAACACAATTAATGCTCTGACAACTGATAGCTCTGACGGCTGTCAGTCCTGACATAAAGTCGTCATAATGACTGACACAAAAAAGCACTATTGTCCTAGGAAATGAGGAAAATCTTCACAAATATGGCGCTGTCCACCAAACTTCGAGGCAAATCTATGCGGCCAGACTAAACAAAGTCCATGCGGCCAGAACAGAGAGACCCATGCGGCTCGGTCATGGAGACTCTCATACGGCTCGGCCATGAATACCCCCATGCGGCTCGGTCATGAATATATTCATGCGGCTCGGTCATGACAACCTTCATGCGGTTCGAAGTACAGAGACTCTTCATGCGGCTCGGTCATGAACTCTTTCATGCGGCTCGGTCATCAACCCTCATGCGGCCCAAATATCGACACTCCTCATGCGGCTCAACATTGACGACGGGACACGTGTCCTAAAGTCAATCAAATCTTGGGCCAAATCCCAATAATCTGGGACACGTGGCAGAAGAATGAATCAAATTTATTCATTAAGATTCGCAGATGTCAGCAAATCATCATGACGAAGATTTATTGCAATCAGCATTAATTGTTAATAGGATTTGGCATAATCCGTGTTAATGGCCCAGATCTTTCACGTTCAAGACGAATGGTCCAGATTAGTTAATCATCAGGCTGCCGCCACTTTGAGAATGGGTAATCATCCAAACCCTAATGATGCTCCCCACTATTATAAATAGCAGGGTGTCATTCCCTTGCAAATATATACAAAGAGAGATATAAGCTATCAGAGAGAAAAATACACAGAGAAAGAGAGAAGCCAGAAGAGCAATACGAGGAGAGCAAGAAGACCATTTCTTCGTCAACGCCAACCATCTCATCACAGGAGCCAAGGCTGCATACCGATCGTCCAAGGAGTAAGGCAGGGCTGCCGTCGCCTTCCCGAGCCTCTATCGTTACCCCCTGAATCTAAAATAAACAATTATACTTAGACTGTTGTACCTAGGTTTTCGTCCCTAGGCTTTCTTTGTACAAGCGAGTTTGTATTGTGAGTCTAAGTTCAGTCCTCCGATAATTGTTCTGTACTTTTACAATCAATGGCAAACAACGCCGTGCAATCTGACGACCTGTCTCACGTAAAACTTTGCTAATCTTTCCGTGGATAGTCCCACCTTGAATGGTATAAAGTGGGCTAATTTGGTCAATCTGTCAATGAAGACCCAAATTGCATCCTTTCCGCCAGGCGAACGTGGAAGACTTGAAACAAAATCTATAGTGATATGTTCCCATTTCCACTCGAGAATCAGCAACGGCTGAAGTAAACCCCCGGGTCTCTGCCTCACGACTTTGACTTGCTGACACACAAGGCATCTAAAAATGAAGTGCGCCACCTCACGCTTCATGCCGTACCACCAAACGTGGGCTCTCATATCCTTGTACATCTTGTTGGCTCCAGGATGCAAGGAATACTGAGAGCGGTGTGCCTCCTGCATGACCTCCTCTCGCAGCTCTCCACTAGGTACACACAGTCTCGCCCCATGCCTCAACGAACCATCCTCCACGATGGTGAAGTCCTCTAGTAAACCAGCTCGTGCCTGCGCAATAATATTCCTCAGTTGTTCATCCTATTTCTGTGCCTCTCAAATCCGGTCCATCAGTCCAGACTGAATCTGCATGCTCATCATCTGTGTCTCGACTCCAGGGATGACTACCTCAATGCCCAAGCTCTCCAATTCTGCCAATAAGTGCCGGTCTCTCATTAAGAAAATAGCTACTGGATACCGACCTAAGGCATCCACGACTACATTCGCCTTCCCCGGATGGTACTACAATGAGATGTCGAAATCCTTCATCAATTCCAACCATCTGCGTTGTCGCATATTCAGTTCCTTCTGTGTGAAAACATACTTCAAGCTTTTTTGGTCAGTGAATATTTCTACACGCTCTCCGTATAAATAATGTTTTCACAATTTCAGGGCGAATATTACCGCTACCAGCTCTAAGTCGTGAGTGGGGTAATTCTTCTCATGCGGTCGCAGATGCCTGGACGCATAAGCAATCACCTTCTTATTCTGCTCTAAGACACACCCCAAGCCCTTTTCTGAAGCATCGCTATAGATAGAGAAACCACCAGAACCGAACGGTAACGTCAATATGGAAGCTGTCGTCAGCCTCTTCTTCAGCTCATCGAACGCAGCCTGGCAGTCCTCTGTCCATACAAACTCTACATCCTTCCGAGTGAGCCTAGTCATCGGTTCTGCAATCCGAGCAAAGTCCTGCATAAACTTTCGATAATACCCTGCCAGTCCTAAAAAGCTCTGAATATCTGCCATGAAAGTCGGAGTGGTCCATGACTCAACATCAGCGATCTTCTTCTGGTCAACAGATATACCATCTCCTATCACCACATGACCAAGAAATACCACCTTGTCAAGGAAAACTCGTACTTTGAAAGCTTTCCATAGAGTTTTTCCTTCCTGAGGGTCTCCAGCACGATCCTCAGGTGCTCCTCATGCTCCTCCGGCGACTTCGAATATATAAGGATGTCGTCGATGAAGACCACCACGAATTTGTGAAGGTATGGATGGAATACCTTGTTCATCAAATTCATGAAGACTGCCGGGGCATTGGTCAACCTAAACGGCATCACCATGAATTCGTACTGGCCGTACTTAGTCTGGAAGGCTGTCTTCGGGATATCCTCCTTCTTCACTTTCACTTGGTGGTATCCTGACCTCAAATCGATCTTCGAGAACACTCGCGCACCACTCAACTGATCGAAGAGATTGTCAATACTGGGTAGCGGATATTTGTTCTTGATCGTCTTGCTATTCAAGGTCCGGTAGTCGATACACATTCGCACTGTCCCATCCTTCTTGGACACGAACAGCACTGGTACACCCCAAGGCGATAAACTTGATCTAATAAATCCCTTCTCTAGTAGATCGTCGATCTGCTTCTTCAGCTCTACGGCCTCCTTGTTGTTAATTCTGTATACTCACTGCGACTCTGGCTCAGCGCCTGGCACAAGATTAATGGAGAACTCAACGTCTCTGTCTGGCGGCAGTCCTGGCAGCTTCTCCAGAAATACGTCAAGAAATTATGCGATAATGGGATGAGGTAGCTCTTTCTCTGCTACCAGGGTCCCACAAATAGCGTCGCCTCGTGGCTCTACTCCTCCTCTAGCGAACTCGAACAAAGTCTCCTCCGACGGACTGAATACGGTACATCCACGGTGGCAACCAATGCTGGCAAAGTGTTTACTCAACCAGTCCATGCCGAGTACTATGTCAAAACTCGAGAGTGGCATGATGAGTAAGCTAGCGCATAGTTCTCGGCCTCCTATGGTGATGCGGCGACTAACGCAAAAATCCTTCACTATGATGATGCCTCCGCCAGTCGAGACTTTATAGGTGCTATCTAAAGGCTTAGATACAATGTTATGTCTAAAGATAAAGGCTGCAAATATAAATCTGTGACTGGCTCCAGAATCAAATAAGACAATAGCTGAAAAAGACTCAAGGAGAACAGAACCTGCTATCACATCAGGGGATGTTAGTGTCTCCTCGACCGCCATGGTGTAAGCTCTGCCTTGCTGCTGGTGCTGGACGAAGCGCTGCTGCTGTGTGGGCAGGGGTCCCCTCTGCTGCTGGGGTATCATGGGCCTCGTCGGTGCTCTTGATGCAGGAGCTGCCCCCTGTGCTGAACGGTGTGGTGCTAAAGTGCACTCTCGCAACTGATGTGCACTCGAACCACAGAATAGACACACTCTGAGTCGGTTCCTGCATACCTCCCATGCATGCCCTGGCTTCTTGCAGTAGTCGCAGGTGGGAGCCGCCTGTCTGGGCTTGTTGTGCTGAGAGGTAGGGGCTTTGGCTGAAGGCTGGTACTGCTACTGGGGACGGGGCTGTGGCTGCTGCTACTGTGCTACGGTCTTCCCCGGAGCATTGGATTATTTTGCCGACCCGGACTGGCTGTTGCCTCCTCCGTAGGCGTCTCGGTCCCTCTTTTGCTTGCGCTTTATCTCCTTCTCTACGTCTTGTGCAACTTTCAAGATCCTCTCATATGTGGTGGCTTGGCTGGTGGCTACGGCTATGCGGATCTCATGTGATAGCCCTTCCTGAACTTCTTGGCCTTGGCTGCAGGAGTCAAGGTATCTACAAATCGACTGAGACAGGAGAACTCGGCAGAATACTCGTCGATGGAGAGCTTGCCTTGTTCGAGGCTCTCGAACTCGTTCTCCAACTCTTTGTGGGCTGTCTCAGGATAAAACTTTGCCTTGAATAGCTCTTTGAATTCCTCCCAGGTCACGTCTGGCGCAGTGAATCGGGGCTCATCCCTGAACTATGTACAGGCGATGTCATAGAACTGCATGCTCGTATTATCAACCTTCTGGTCTTCGGGGATTCGGGCCCTCCGGAGATTGCGGTCCACATTTTCCAACCAGTCATCGGCGTAGAGAATTCCTTCTGTACCCTTGAATTCCTAGGGCCTGAGATCTGTAAAAATTTTGGAGGTGCCGGGATGTTACGGGGGAGCCTCCCTAGTCTGAAGAGCCTCCCTCATAGTATCGCAGAAGACGTCAGCCTGTCGGGTTTGAGAAGTCATCATCTGCTGGAAGATCCCGAGAAGGGCAACATTGTCCAGCGGAGGTGGTGGGGGCAGAACTGGAGCCGAATATGGAAGGGGTACTGGCTGCTAGAAAGGTACAGGCTGGTGGAAAGGTGTTGGTGGTGGGATAGGCGAAGTGAACTGAGGAGGTGGCGGAATATCGTCACGGCGAAATCTCGTAGCCTGCGGCTGGAGAGTCTCGCCTAGGTAGGTGAAGCGGCTTCCGTGTGTCGGTGGGGTTCCATTTATGGAGGACCCACCAACGTTTGCTGGGGTATTCGGGTGAGCAGGGTTCCTGTCTTGATCCATCTAACTGCCACAAAAGTAAAATCGTTTGTCGGTATAAAAATTTAAACATGATGCAGATCAAAGGAATAATTGAGATCAAATGTAGAGTTCAATGACGATATTAAACATGTGGAGATGGTCCTTAAAGTCTACTTTCTACTCGCAAGCCTGTAGTAGTACATCTAAGTTGAGTACTACCACAAGTTTCGCTATGTTTTGCAAAATCTGACCTACATGGGCCACCATAAAAACGTGTCACAATCTGCACCCAATATTTGGGCATGAGCCGTGGGTATGTCCAGCCTACGCCGTAGTATCGGCGGTAGAACGCTGTCTAGTCATCTCCACAGTTTACAAATACAACCACGCAGTTTATATTCATTTACACAAAGTAAACAAATCCTAAAGAGACCAGTTATGATTAATTCTATAAATAACTTGGAGAGATAGATAATGAATAATCTGATAAAACTCCAATATCAAAATGTATCAAATGTCACAATCTCCAAAGAAAGGTAATGTACTAAAACATCAACTTATGAGTCTCAAATAGGAAATACAACTAAAAGTCTCAGCTGAAAAAGCTGTGAAAATAATGAAATAAGGCTACTGGAAGCCATCTGTAGCAGGCAAGTCTGCATAGGCAGCTTCCAACTGGTCATGTGCACCAAAGTTGGGATCTGCAGTGTGCTCATAATATATAGTACAAAAGTCCTCTAACTCATCACCTAAAATATTGGTTATCCAATCAGGATTGGAACAAGCACACAAGCTGAAAAACTATCCGCAACATAATAGAAACGACAGTACATGAATATAACATATGTAAAAAGGACTGAATAGTAATTTGAAGACATGGTGTATCTAGAATAAAATATGAATCGTAGAGTAATATGTCAACTGGAACGAATATGAAAGCATAGTGACATGTCAAGTGGTAAAAATAATAAAAGACAAACTATCTAAGTGAATTGAAATACCCTTTTCGATATGTGAACGGCTATGGGGTAAAATAAGGCATACTGCACGTGTCGTGTGCAGTTGCTAGCATTCACGAGAGACACGGGGATAGAATGGGAAGTTCACACGTCTACTAGGATATTTTCCCTCCCGACCAGTACTCATGAACCTAAATAAGTCACAAAAAGAAGCTAAACAAGAGTATAATAGATGGGGTTCATGACTCTCACTCGTGTGTCCATCGTGTCATCAAGCAAAAGAACATATGACCATATATTGCACAAAAACATCAGAGTTGGAAGTAGAACAGAAAGTGTACTTGCCTGTCGTCATGAGTTGCGGACACGGGTCAAGAGCTGAGTTACAGTCCAAGTAACCTGTGATATTTATTAACTCTAAATCAACATATGAACTAAGCAAGATAAAGCTGTTTTTAAAATTATTACTAATTGCTCATTTCATTCTAAATGGTTTGTAATATGTGCTTGGGTGGTTTCACTCTTAGCAACCTCCTAATATAACCTACAGTTATAGCTAACAGTATATATATTCATATTATTACCAATAACTGATAACCCTACAACCTATAAACCAACTATCCTAATCTTCTACCCATTGTCTACAATAGGTGGGAGGGCTGTACACATCCATTTGCAACCTGTTGTTCCCAATCCTGTCACATACTCTAAATGTACATTGTTATAAATAGCACACCCACACATGAATACTAGGATTACATTTTCTTGCTGTCTACTTCTGCTACCAGGTATTTATGTGTTTATTTGTAATCATACCCTTACTCTCCTGTCACCAAGCCCCTTTGTTACAGTCCTACACCTGGGTTCTACTTGGATGAGCTAACTAGTTCCCTAGTACTGGACTAGAGATAGCTTCACAGGGAGAATGTGTCTAGGTTCTGTTCCCAGGTTTTCTCAAGTCTGGACATATACCTAAGAACTTATCATATGAGATGCCGAAGGCTGATACCATATGTTTCATGGACTACATCAGAACATAATTTGTGATCATGATATGGCTAAAACTTAAGGATGCAGTGGACTGGGCCATACAGCATGCATATGCTGGGTACATCATGATATGAATGGGCTGTACCTAAGGTTCCTAAATCTGTTCTCTAATAGTCTAGACTCATACGCCCAAGGTACAAACTCGAGCCATTTCCTTCCCATTAGTTGGTCTGAAAATGGTGTACAGATAAATGAATTACCAATGGCCCACACGAGGACTGGCAAATCATTCAGAGGTTTTAAACTAGTGTACCAGGGTTTGTTATAATGTCATTAAGTTTGACCTGCAGGTAAGGCAGTATGATGTACTACCCTTAACCCCTGTTTGCAATTGGTTAGGCAGGTCAATGCCTGTGCTGCAGAGTTTATCCCTGGCACCTCTCCTACACTCTAGCCTACACCCTTGAGCCTCTCTGGTTGTCAACTCTCATGCTAAGGCTACTACCAATACTTTGAAAGGGTTAATATCTACAGGGTAACAGTCATTTGTCTTACAGGAACCAAACTGGACTGGGTGAAGGCAGCCTCATCCTACTGATACCTATTGCAAGTTTACCTTTAATAAAAAGGAATTTATACATTTAAGGTTGAATATTGGCTAGGGTCTGAATATATGTTCATCTGCAATTATCTGTATCATGTACTTACCCAATTTGTACAACATAGCAATAAAACTATGGAAAAGGATGTAAACTCCATGTTGTTAATGTCATTACTTAGTGCTAGGCTGTAGGCATATGTCCTTGTTATATTTATTCTTATGTGACTGCCCCCATACTTTTACAAGTACAGACATTACACATCACTGATTTGTTAATACATAGTTAAGACTCTACTGCACATGTTTATATCCCCAATCCTGGATAGCCACACTTTCATATAGTCATAACCTGTTATGACTGAATGCAGACACCAAGTTATTTAATACCCCTAATCTGATATTAGTTTGGTACCAAGTCCACACATCAGTCCAGGTGTGGACTGATAACTAAGCAAGGGTTAAACAACAAGTTCAAGAGTTTTGAATTGATGTGGAATGTGCTGGATACAATAGGCACTGTGTTGGTATGGTCCTGGATTGGACTAACCATTCTTCTACCCGTAGACCTCACCGATTGCTGATACTCATAAATAGCCAACTGACACATCAATTACTATCTATAAAGAATTATTGAACATGACATAAGCTCTCTCTTAACAGGTGAAAGATAAACTAGAGGACTGATATATGAATTACCTGGGCCATTTAAGGGGCTGATCACTCAAAATGTTAGGCATTCGATTGAACCTGAGACAATGGGCTGGACTGCAACATGGTCATGTGGACTGTTATTCAGGGATGTATTACACTGGGCTGGAATTTTACTAACAGAGAAATTACAAAGTTCCCAGCCTGCATGGCCAACACCACATACACACACAGATATATGCAACACATAGTCTAATGGCCATCAAGATTGATACCAATATTTTCCTACTTTGGTTCTGTTTCTGTACTCAGAATGTAGGACTGGTACCTTGACTAAGCAGGACACATTCAGGTGAAAATATTGGCCATGCACTCTGATGTGCAGGGCCGCATGAAACGAAGGTAATACCCTCTGCATCATAGGGGAGTTAATAAAGGAAATGCCAATCAACAAGGAAACATGTCAGATGCATCATGGCTCGAATGAGGCTATACCAAGGTCTGAACCATTGGGCAATGCAAGGCACCCTTACCACTGGAACATGTAGGAACATTATAGTATCTTGATGCTACAAAGTAGGGTGCAGGTATGCCATGCTAGGTAGGGGTTCCTGGCAGTACAGAAGGTGTACCAAACATGAATAAGGCTAATGGCTGCAATCTAATCTATCAAAGGATGGAAGTCAAGACACCCACTGAGGTCTGCTATACGAAGAGGATTGAAACATATAACAGGGAGTTCCTATGTCCTGACATTGCCTATACTTGAGATGTTGGACTAACCATATACTATTCAGTCCATCTAAAGCAGGACATGAGTTAACTGTAAGGAGTTTGACACTTCATGATAGTTAACACCCTCACACAGGGTTTGATGCATCATTCACCCCTGTGCTCGGCACAGGAGCACACCCCCATAAATCATTTATCTGGAATTTCTACGAACACCCCTCAATCCATCATATTATTGTGGTTAACTAAGATTTTTGTAAGCCTAAACCGGTTAGTTCTAATGTATTGAAGAGAGGATTACCTATTGAAGGTTGGCTGTACTCCAATACTTCGAGTAGCTCCTCAATGCAGCGTGGGGAAGATTGCGGCAGGGAAAATTTTTAGGGTTTGAAGAAGGGCTGATCAACCCTCGATGTGTATGTATATATACTCAGGTTCTTGATAGGATCAATCTCCAATTTAGATTTGGTCCCCAAGATCCGTTCGTATCACCTGTTCTTCGAATTTGATTTGAATTCGAACAGTACCTACGGCTCTGTGTTTAAACTAAACTCTTTTACAATTCGAACCCTAGAGTTTGGGTTATTAGGTGGAGTGAAAATCATTTACAGCTGTTTGGAAGGATATATAGTAAAAGCTGGTGTTTTGTATATAGTAATTGCAAAACCCCTTTCACTCTTCTTTATTTACTAGATTAAATAATGTATTTACACTACTTTATTACATTGGCAATAAATATCTATATTTAAATAATTTCTAGCAAAAATAGTGATGATAAAAATGGGAATTTCGGGTCAAGGGCTCACAATACTAGATAATCGTAGATAGATTGTGGGGTTGATGTAGCCGCAAGCTTCAGTACACAATTGCTCGTAGAGACTGACGTGGTCGTACGATTCGGTGCACAACTGATCGTAGATGTTGACTGAGTCGTAGGGATCTGCTTTCTTGGGCGCATAGTATGGGAGTAAGATTATGCACCCACAATTGGGTGCATGTTTGATCTACAATATGGGCGCATAACCCCTCTTCGATCATGTGGGCGCATAGCCTCTCTTCGATCATGTGGACGCATAGCCTCCCTTTGGTTATGTGGGTGCATAGCCCCCTTTGGTTATGTGAGCGCATAGTATTCTTCTTTATGTGGGGTTCATAGTCTTGTATTTTTATGCTTCTACAGTAACTACCACCTCATGCTTTACGGAAACTAAGTTATGAATTGATCTACTTATTCTTCCTTCGTATTCAGCTCATTATTTTTTATATTATGTTTTATTTTAATTTCGAGGACGAAAATTTTATAAGTTGGGTAGGATGTAAATCCCCTTGAATTTCTTCTATTTTTTTCTTATTTCTTATTTTAGATATTTTATTATTTATATATTATTTAATATTGTCTAGTTATGCTTTGAAAATTATCTATACTAATTAAGTATATGGCTAAAAGTGATTTTTATTAGTATTAAATATTAATTATGGTAAATATGTTGTACCTGCTTTGGAAAGAAGAAATCTTTCCCAGAAATAATTATCAGTTACTATTTATCTTGCTTTTTATATTTGGAAGTCCACTTATTAAATAAATTATAGGTAGAAGATATTTTGCTTGATTAAAAAAGGGCAACTCTTACAAAAGAAATATATATAATATATGTTAAATTATTTTAAAATTTTATTTTGAATTTTAAAATTTTGTTTGTAATGTTATTAGAATTTATTTAGTTATTATGTATTTTTATAAAAAATGGAAAAGAAGAAGATATTTTACATTTAGGTATAAAAGTTGTATGAGTACAACTAAATGTACATATAATGGTTTATAATATTGTTGAGACTCTACATATTCGTAGAGTTACTTCATTGTGTGTGTTTATATATATATATATATATATATATATATATATATATATATATATATATATATATATATATATATATATATATATATATATAAACTCATGAGATATTGGAATACAATATCTCGTAAGATTTCATAATCCATTTCTCTCGTTCATCCCCGACCCAAAATATTTGTGGGTTAAAAAGAAATTTCAAAGAATTTCGAAGTCCAAAATATCCTCCAATTTAAAACCAAATAAATTAAAATCTTCTCCATCGTGATCTCCATCAGATTATCCTACATCTAGACTTAATCCTAACCCAAAATTCGATCCTAATAGGATAGGAAATCGGATTAAAAATTTGCTCGTATATATACAAAACCTGTCGAAGTTTCATCTGTTCTCCACCTTTGCACACCAATTCGAAGTTGAATATTCGACCGAGAACTAAGTTCTCCTGCACCCTTGTACCTCACGAGATGCTTGTCGCCGCATGGGAACCACCACCGTCGCCAGTGATCGTCGGAGAAGCCAAAACAGGGAAAGACCATGTTTTTGACCCTGATAACAATGGTCAGGTACACACGTTTGGACTCAGTTTTATTCCTCCCTGCTCGACCGAATTTCGACCTACGAAATTCGACACATAGACAACATAACCCTCTGAATAACCCTTTAGGAGACTTAATTCTACAGCTTTATATTGTCCTGGAAGTTGATTCAAAATCGAAGGGAAAACTGTTTGTAAACAGTTTTTAGGCCAGTCCAACAACCCTATTTCGAAGCCAATTCCTGGACAGTGCTTCGACGAACTCAAAATTTTGTTTAACAAAATTATAGAGGGCTTAAACACCAACAAAAACTACTTTTTAGTTTTAATTATACCCTTTTATTGCTTATTTAATTTCAGTCCCAAATCAAGGAAAATCAGTTTTTAAACTATATATTTTTAGGAAAAAAATTCCGATACGACGTGCGCCCCGACAAACCGGGCTATATGGTCTTAACCCGTAAGCATTGAAAGGCGTGTATAGATGTTGTCGACGTGTGAAAATTGACGAAACTCGATTTTTTATGCGTGCGCAACGAAATCAATACATATCCATCAATATAGTCCCGTATCGACCCTTTGCAAAACTAGCCCATAACTTTCGTGCACGTTCGTCATATCAAGACGAAACTTGGACCAACAGGACCGTATTATTTTTTTGATCCTGTGTGCCATGTTTGGTCCGAGTCTGAGAAAGTCGACCGGAACGCCTTTTTGGCGGACCCACGACCCGATCCAATGGACAAAATTGTGCACGTCCCACTGTAATCTAATTTTGGACATACGGTTGGGTTCGTCTTGTCAAATGGACCCGTAGACATGTACTTTGATACTTTAGAGACTGAAGATACTGGCACGCTTTTCGGTACAAAACGGGTTCAACGGTAGACATCATTTTGACCCAAAATTATAATTTTACCCCTGTATCCAGAATTGGAATTATGGGTAGTCTAATATAGCTATTTTCTTTATTCTAAAAATGCTTATGGTGTTTATTTCAGCATCCGAGGACGTTTGAGTGATTTGACTTTCTAAGCTTCACTAATATGTCGATTCGAGCTATTGGACCTCACCATTCTGCACACAACCTCCAGGCAAGATATCTTGCCATTTGCTGTCTATTTATTTTAACCCATATTTCAGACATTGACTTATTATTTACTTTCTGTAAAATAAACTATGATACATGGCATAATTAGATAGAATTTTACTGTTCAGTTCTATTTCCTGTTATGTACTATTTTCATATAATGAACTTAAATTTAAGGAACCACCCTTTGTGTGTTGCATTCATTGACCTGGACACATGTTTTTCACGATTCACGAGTCGTATATAGGTCATGTACTTGCGTGGTCGGCTGGCCACCGATACGTAAGGACGTTCGTTAGGCTATAAGTACTATTAGGATTGCATGATAGAAGACTAGTTGTCATTAGAGTTAGAGCATTTGGGACGAAAGAATACAAGTGGATGGTGACCTCCTCCCTATCAATCGTAGACTCGCTAGACACCGAGGAACGATTGGTAGACTATATACTATAGACTCGTTCGATACTGAGGAATGGTATATAGTATTTAGAATCTCTACTAAGCATTGTATTATTTTCCTTGACTTGACTTGGAGTTTATGCGACCATGCACTACTATCGATTGTATTACACTTAGAGTGGTTAGATGAACCTTATCCGTTAGATATGAGTACTTTTGGTTTGGGTACTTATATCTGATAACGGCTTAGAACGGTAACATGTCACGAACTAGTTTGCCACATCTTGTCCTTGTTCGGTTATAGGTGAGGTTCACTGCCCTGATGAGAAGGTATCGAACCTTGTTGTGGTCCGGATACTATATTGGATTTATGGCATGGAAAGATACTTCACCGTAGATTAGAGTGCCATCTCCTGTCCTTATTTGGTTGGAGGGATGGTACCTAATTCAATAGTGGAGTATTGGACCATGTTGTAATCCGATTACACTTATTATTGAGTAGTTTATATTCAATCTTATGGCATGATATTATGTATCTTGTTACGTTACTCTAAGGACCTGATGATCTCTCCAGGTGAGTGCTCTTGTCTTTTCACAGGTGTTCTAGCCAAGGTCATGATAATCTCTATTCCTTCGAAGATGATTGCTCTTGGATCATCCCTTACATCACTCGCCAAACTCTTTCTTTTATTATGTATTTCTTTTCAAAGTTGGTAGTGGATTTGTTGTCGCCTAATATTTTCTATAAAAACAATTCATAGTTGATTATTTGATATCTTTTATTCATTCATTTTGTGGATGAGATTAGTTATCTTTGACTTTACTACATTTACAACTTATATATACGTACGAGTATTCTATATATTGGGGTATACTTCGTATGTATACAACTGGCATGTCTATGTACTTAGTCCTAAGTATTTTGGGACTGGGGCATTGTAAATAATGCCACCTCATAGAACTGAGCATCTATAAGAGCTGTACTTTTGGTAAGGTTTCGATGCAACTGCACTTTTTGGGCGACGAGGAGACTGTGTCGAGACAATAAAGTCACTACACTTTAGGGCAATGAGAAGACTGTGCTGAGGCAATGAAGTTACTGTGCTTTAGGGTGATAAAGAGACTGTGCTGAGCCTATAAAATTACTGTACTTTCGGGCGATAAAGAGACTGTACTAAGGCAACGAAGTCACTGCACTTTTGGGCAACGAGAAGACTGTACTGGGGCAACAAAATCACTGCGCTTCTAGGCAACAAGGAGACTTTTTCGAGGCAACAAAGTTACTATACTTTAGGACGAGGAGGAGACTGTGCTGAGGCAACAAAGTTACTACACTTTTGGGCGACAAAAAGACCGTATTGGGACAATGAAGTCACTACACTTTTGGGTGACGAGGAGACTATACCGAGGCAATGAAGTCACTGTGCTTTAGGGTGAAGAGGAGATTGTGCTAAGGCAATGAAGTCACTGCACTTTAGGGCGACGCGGAAACTATGCCGAGGCAACGAAGCTACTGCACTTTTGGACAATAAGGAGACTATGCCGAGGCAACGAAGTATCAAATGAAAGAGCTGTTGAATGGACTGCACTTTTGGATTGAGTTTGAAGGTACTGATCTTTTGGGTTGAACCGAAGGGCTGTGTTTCTCGGTTGAACCGAAGGGGATGTGCTTCTGGGTTGAACTGAAGGGGTTGCGCTTCTAGATTGAATCGAAGGAGCGAGTTCTGACAAAGTCATTCTCTCCTAAAAATAATAAATATCCGCCCTTGACTGGCTGAGTCAACATCCTCTTTAATTACCGTTGTTTGGAGGACTCGAGAACCAGTAACAAGGCTTAGTCAAGAATCTATTAAATAAGATTTATTGTGCTGAGTCCTTGGTTCATCCTATTACTCCAGAATCCTTTGACTGTGCCACGTGGCCTGTGGGTTGGACTACACATCCTACAAATCCCGACTTAGTTGTGGACGGCCAAGGGCCTTGCATAAGTAGACTGTTGGTTGTAGATCTCTTCATTCAAAGAAGCTGTTGCTTTGTAGAAGAACATCTACTATGTTTCGAGATGCACTTGAGCGTTTGGCATAAGGAGTTCGAACATGAACAACATCTTGTAGGTCTTCGAGGTCCAAGCTACCCGGTTTGGATTTATTGCCAACCCGAAGTGCCACAGGCTATAGTCTGCCCTGCTCAATAGCGGCGGTACACCCTGTTATGCTGGAAGAGATGCAAGTAGTGTTGCAAGCAGGAACTATATTTTTATTCGAGCGGCTGGTTACGAGTAGGTGTCCGACACTCTATTTTGCTGATACACATGAGCGTCCACTCTTCAGAGTACCATCTCGAAGATGTGCTAAAGCTTTTTCTGCTGATGCGCATGGGGTGTCAGTCTTCATAATAGTGTCTCGAAGATGTGCTAAAGCTCTATCAACCGATGCACATAGTTGTTACTTTTACGATGTAACGACTATAAGATGTGCTGAGGTTTCTACAAATGAGCAGAGTCACTAGCAGCGTCTGCGTCCAGTACAATTTGTGAATTGCGTGCACAAACGCTCAGTACAACTTTTGTACTTCCTGCGCGGATGCTTGTGCAGTGAATGTGTAAACCCCCAAAGTTTTTATGATTTTTTTACTTATATTTTAAACTTTTAAGCTTATTTTTATTTTATTTATTTTAAGCATTCTCTTAAAAAAATTTAATAGCTAAAATTGTGTTAGAAGATTACTATATTTTATATAATAGTTGCTATACTCCGTACAAAATATTTATTAGAATATTTTATAAAATATTTGAAAATTTTAGAAATTTTTATTATTTTTCTACATTATTAAATGACAAATGTTTTACTATTTTATTTTAATATATTGTTTAAATGAGTAGATCAAATAAAAAGGATTTTATTAACATATATAGATATAGGTTACATACTAAGTACTAGTATTTTCACTATTACCATAGCATCTAGCATTTTAGTATTAGAATGTATGCATATATATATATATATATATATATATATATATATATATATATATATATATATATATATATATATATATATATATATATATATATATATTATATATATATATATATATATATATATATATATATATATAATCGTAATGTCAATATTAGTCAAAAAAGAAAGAAGAAAAGACAAAGGGGAAACACCCCCTACTGTTTCCGTACAAAGGGGAACAGTGCTTCCCCAAGCCCGATCACAGCACAAAGGAAAAAAACTGACCTGTTGATTTCTTTGGATTTTCTTATTGAAATCTTTCAAACCCAAAACCAAATCATCCAAAACATGATTCTAACCTACTCCAATTCAAATTTTCCTCTTGATCGCATCAACCAAATCCAAATATCTGATAATAGATTCAAAAACCGATTCAAACCTTCATATATATATACATACGAATAGCTGGGAATAGAAAACCCAATTTTCGTAAGTAACCCCCTATCGTGTTCAAGCCTCCCGATCCCAGAGTAACACCCAACCTCAGGCAACGCCGCTCCGCAGTCTGCAACACGGCGTCGCCGTGTCAATCGCTGAATTTATCATTGGAATAGTTACAACAAAGTATACTCTGTTTCCTAAAGATTCTAGGTATCCTACTTTCGAGACTTAATTCTACAATTCCATTCGATGTTTTTTCAATCAATCGACTCCCTTAGAGAGCCTACATAACCACCTTGCAATACCGGTAAATAGATTTAGATGTAGTCGAGCAGCTTGTCTTTGAAATCGACGTGAAGTCGAGAAAAAACTACGTCTAGGCAAAATAGAAAATCAGCCCAACCACCTTGTTTGGAAGCTAATTCTTGGACTGTGGTGCGACGAACTAAAACTTTTGTTTGAACAGATCCACAGACAATCTCTAGGAGATGGAAAGCCAACTTTTCGTTTCAGTTTCATTGATTAGATTAACACTAAATCTGTTTCAAAGTTAAGAAAAAATTTGGTTTTTAAAATAGTAAATTTTAATAATTTTTTTGATACGGTATGCACCCCGACAAATTGGGCTACATGGTCGCAACCCATGAGCATCAAAAGACGCATATGGATGTTGTCGACATGTAAAATTCGACAAAATCTTATATGGGCCCCTTTGCAAACTAGCCTATAACATCGAACACATTCGTAATCTCGAGACAAAACTTGTTCCATCAAGACCGCATCACTTTTCTCGTCCTGCATGCCATGTTTGGTCCGATTCTGAGAAGGTCGATCGAAACGCCCATTTGGCAGTCCCACGACTCGATCCAACAGGCAAATTTGTGTACGGCCAACCGAAATCCAACTTTGGACATACGGTTGGGTTTGTACCATGAAACTAGACTCGTAGACATATAATTTGCTGACTTTAGAGACCGTTGGCACTGGTTCACTTTTAGATGTAAAGCAGGTCCAACAGCGGACATCATTTTGATCCGAAATTATGATTTTGCTCCTGTCCAGAATTGGACTTTTGGGTAGGTTTTTTTAGGCATAACTTTTATATCAAAAAATGTTCGTGATATTTATTTCAGCATCGGAGGGCGTTTATGGTAGTTGGCTTTCGTTGCTTCACTGTTCTGACGATTTGAGTTATCGGACTTTGCTATTTTGTACATTACCTCCAGACAAGATACCTTGCCATTTGCTGCCTATTTACTTTAGCTCATATTTCATGATTTAACTCATTATTTCCTTTCTACAAATTAAGTTGTGTTACATAGTTATAGTGAGATAGAGTTTTATTATCTATTTTTATTTCCTGTTACTTTACTATTTCTATGTACTTTGACCATAGATTTAAGGGACGACCCTAGTTTGTGTTGCATTCATTGGCCTTAACACATTTCTATCACAAAGTTGTGAGTCGTATATAGAACTCGGACATGCGTAGCAGGCTGGCCACCGGCACGTGTAAGCTATGCGATAGGGCTAACCGCTAATTGTACTGCATGATAGTTTGACTTAGCAGTTAATAGAGGTTATGTGTTATGAAGACAATATATAGACATGTGATAGGGAGGACATTTCCTTGGCTTTTGGGCTACTATACACTTTACCTTTGTGACCGTACGCTCTGCCAGAGATGCGGGTTGACGACCCATTTATTTTATTGTTAACCAATGAGGTTGGAGTAATGGTTATGCTTGAGGCCCCTTTGCCCCAAGAGGGGACTATGCCGATCCCATTTTAGCTAGGGGACCCATGCATTGGAGGTTTGTTCTTAAACTGCATTCACTTAGAATGGTTAGGATACCTTATCCGTTAGGTATAGGTACTTTTGGTTTGTGTACTTATATCTAATCGTGGTTTGGAACAGTAACTTGTTATGGACTAGTTTGCCTCATATTGTCCTTGTTTGGTTAGAGGAGTGGTTCACTGCTTCGATGAGAAGGTACTGAACCTTGCTGTGGTCCGGATATGATATCAGAGTCGTCGCTTGGAAAAATACTTCATCGTGGATTAGGGTACCATCTTCTGTCCTTGTTTGGTTGGGGGATGGTACGCTAATTCAAGGGTGGAGTATTGGACCATGTTAGATCTGATTTACTTATTATTGAGCAGTTTTTATTCAGTTATATGGCATGTTCTTCCTGTATCTTGTTATGTCACATTGAGGACCTGGTGATTTCTCCAGGTATAGATATACAGGACTTCCCACGGGAGTGTGGCTCTGGTCTAGCCTCGTCCTTCATGATCGAGCGAGTCGTACCTTCTGATCACAGCTACCCTTATTGTGTTGATGAGCCTTTTTAGTCATCTTTTCCTTTATCTGTTATCTTGGAGGTTGGACTCTATTTTCTTTTAGTTTGTTTTAGTGCTGGTAGTGGATTTGTCTCCGCCCGGCCATCAACTATATTTTGATATTTACTTTGATTCATGAGGACTATTTATTTTTTATTCTATTATGGATGAGATGTAGCTTTTACCTACGATTGTCTGTTATTATTTTTTAATCACAATACAGCTTACGTGTGTGTTGGAGATTTCCACATATTGGAATATATCTCGTATACATGCAGCTGGCATGTTATGTTCCTAGTCCTATGTATTTTGGGACTGGGGCATTACAGAATGCATAGATACTTTTTCACTGAGGCGCAGTGCCACTAGGTAGCGCCTTAGCACTTTTTTGCAGAAGATACTTGTCTTTTCCTGACACATTTTATTCATGTGTAGTTTTCGTGTCCACACCTCTCTTCAGGGATATCCTTTTTGATTCAGTGGTCTGGGCCTTAGGCATCAATGTCTACGAGGTGATCGTTAATCATGTCAAAAAGTTGATCGCCCAATGTCAACCGATAAAGAGACTAACCATGGTACAAGATCAACAAATATATATATTTCCATCGTATGATGGATCGAGGCAAGTTATCTCTCCCTTATGATGCTGTCGAGATGCTAAAACCTCGGTTCATTTTTAGCGATCAACTAATTTGGATGCGACCGAGCTCTTGGACATAAATGAGAATTAGTACTTCGATAATGATGGTCTCTCCTTATATGTTCTGTCAGTCAGCCGGCACCTCTCGATCTCGGTTTTCTTTTGCTTTGCCGAGAAGCGCCTCATAAAATGGAAGATGACCCCAGAGAAAGGAGGTTTAATGAGAGGCCATATCCAGGTGGTTAGGAACTCTAAGAGAAATGATACTTTTAAGAGTGCACGTGATCATCCATCGTAATCGTTGCGCGTATTGCTTCCTGGTCGTCTGCTCAGTGATTTTACCATGAAGGAACATCCATTTTGGGCTTCTTTTTTTGCCAATCGGCTTCTAGCGATGGGATATACATATCCAAAAAAGGCTTTCCAGGTCGAAGGATGGATCCATCCTAGGGCTGAATGGCACGAACTAACTTAGTGGATGTAGGGTAGGTTTAAGGATGATCTGCAAGGTACGGGCTTGCGTCGTGCCATCAGGGCTACCGAACATGGTATAGAGATCAACCAGCTCCTGTTCATGGCCTTGTTGAAAATGTATAACCACCAAACCGGGACTTTCTTTACTCCGTACGGTGAGATGGGATTGGCCCTCCAAAAGGTGCATGCCATCTCGAAGCTGCCATGGGGGACGAGACGTACGAGGAATATACTCCTTGTAAAGATGATTTTTTTGTAGTGGGGAACAAATATCATGAAATGATGGCCGTGTACAGAGAATTGCTTTGTCATCATCAAGTGTGCATTCGCTAGGACAAAGCGAAGGCTCTGCCCCATTTCAAAGCTTGAAAGGATTATATATTCGAAAGCACCCGTCGAAGCCGAGAATAGTCTACTTTTTCATGCAAAGGGAATATACCACTAACAAGGTAGAAGATTTGATAGCCATAGAGGGGTCTTCGCTCCCTCTGTAGATGTCGAAGGAAAACCAAGCTCTACCGTTCATAGCTATTTCTGTCAGAACCTAACTGCTCTGAGCCCAAAAGCGACGTTGGCTACTTTATTGATGATATGGTTGAAAAAAGTTGTAGTTCCTGGAGGCTCAGGATCCATAGAGCGGATCACCAGGGAACTCATTTTGCCAGCTGTAAAACTGGCCTTTAAGCATTTGCTAGCTTTTATTTCGGCTATGGTATGCAATACCCTGCGAGGCCTGCGAAAACTCTCGAACAAGATAATAGAGTATCATGGGGGGAGATGATGAATTCCCTCAGATTGAGCTTCCTTATCATTATTTGATGTCTTAGTTAGCATTACACCACCCAGGTTTGATAGTCTCCAATACCATTAATGGTTATGAGAAGGGGGTGCAATGTTGCACAACTATCATCGGGAAAAATGACACCATCAGGGCATCCCCATTTGTAGGTAGATGTTGAGCCTTTTAGATGGTTATGACTTCAATAGGGTTTCGTCCACTCACATGGGTTACCTTGCAGACGTAGACCAAGGCAAAGTTGGTAGTGATCTGTCTCGGTGCTTTCCATTGGCTGTAGTTCGTCTGTCCTTCACACTTGGTGTACCGAAATCAGGACCGGGTGTATCTTGAGCCCTATATGCAGAGTCAGTTTGTGTGATAGTTCGGCTACAGCTAGACGATGATGGATAACCCAAGCTCCTACCTCATTTATGAAGGGAGTCTGCTGGATGGCGCCCGAGCATGGTGCTATTACAATATCGGATACATCGGAATGATGTTTCCGATCCTTACGATGCACAGAAAAATTCGTATCTTATATTCTGCCGTGAAGTTTTATTGCATTGCCAATAAATTCTCATTGGAAAATGATCGATAACGGAGCTTGATTGAGGGGATGAAGTTTGAGGAACCTCGGTTAGCCCTCGAGTACCTCATAGGGCTCGCGTCGTCGGATAGTAGATCCTCAGACTGTTCTAGTACCTCTCGGGAGAGAAAAGAGGAGAAGGCCCTTAAGTAACCCATTGAAACGTCGAGCTGCTTTAAAGGCGAGTTATCCTCCTGCCAAAAGTAACCAAACGGGCTTTACCTAGACGGTGCGGTCCCTCACGGCGGTCTTTACCATGACATAGCACTCCGGCTGCTGAACCCTCCTCATAGGTACATTTCGGTTCTTTTTATTCGGTTTCTTATCTCAGACTTTTTGCTTATCGCTGTTTTGCTTGTATAGGCCAAGAAGAATAAAGAATCTAGCTAGTCAGAGATACTCAGGGAACTTTTTGAGGATCCTGGCCCAAAGGCCCAGAAGGAGCCCGTGTGTCCGATAGTTAGAGCTACCATCTCTTTGCCTGCTGAAGGTCCTTCAGTTGTCAATGTGCCTATGGTTGCATAGATTGAGAGGACGGCTACCGCTGCTGAAGCTGCTGATCCTGAAGATGCCCCTCCTTCCTTTTTTTGAGTATGAGACTCAAGACTTTTCGGAGACAGTGGCTTCAGTTCAGCGAGAAATTTTTATGAAGCCGACTGCGGACGAGCCCGTAGAGATACCAGGAATTTGTTTGACGGTGGACAAAGGCATGGCTCCAGAATCTGTACCCATGGCTGGCCAAACAGTTGAGGTTACTGAAGGTATTGCTCAGGATCCCTCAACTGTACCTCCTCCCTATATTGAAGAAGGGGCTAAAGATGTTCCAGATGTGCTAGTAGGTGAGAAGGATCACGTAGCCGATGAATTTCCTTTGGCAGACATCAGGGATACGCCCCAAAGGCTTGTCGAAGAGACCGTAGAAAAGTTGACGGCAGAGGCTGTCGAAGAGTTAGCCGGCTGAGATATTGAAGAGCCGCTCAAGATGACCATCGAGCTGTTAGTCGATGAGGTCATTCTGAAAGCTGCCTAGGAGGCTGTTGAAGAGTTGGCCGACATGGTTATGGGAGAGGCAACTGAGGAGACCACAAAAGAGCAGGTCAAGAAGACTGCTGATGAGTTGGTCGCTAAGGAGTTTGTTGATGTAGCCGTTGAGATGGCGATCGAGGAGGCTGCTGATGAGCCCATTGATAGCCCGACCGAGGAAATCGTTAAAGAATCGATCGAAAAGAGTACCGAAAAGCTCGTTGTTGAGGATTCTATTGATGCAATCATTACCAAGCTGATCGAAAAGACTACTAACGAACTAGCTACTAGAGAGTTAATCGAGGGGACTACTGACGAACCAGCTACTTAAGAACCAGTTGAGGAGACTACTGAGGGGTCGGTCGAGATGACTGTTGAATTGTCGATCACGGAGACCATTCTAAAGCCAAACTATGAGGCTCCTCACATGCCAACTGTAAAAATTATTGAAAAGTCGACAAGGGAGCGCGTTGAAGAGCCAGCCATTCCAGTCATGGCACCACCTGGCCAGGCTGTAATACCTAGTCATGTATTAGTTGTTGCTGCTGTATTGGGAGCTTTCATCGCGGCATCTCCGATGACCCCAATGGGTATGGCTGACAATGCTTATTATGTCAACCTTATCCTAGGCACCATTCGCCATGCTTTAAAGCATGGTATAGAGGGTGTTTTGCAACATAACCAAATTCTTAGGTGGGCTTGGTCCGCAGTAAGATCGCAGCTAGTGGCATTGTACGAATATCAGGAATATAAGGCAAAAGCAGATGCGATAGAGGCCCTTCTAAAAGAATTAGAAGCCACAGTTTTAGAGCTTCAAGGTCTTGAGCTCAGCCTTTCATCTCTGGCGGACACAGAATTAGAGGAGATGGCCGCTGAACTTTTCCAGCATGAATGGAGGAACGGTATGAGACCCTCCGGGACCAGATTAGACAGATGAAAGAGGCGTTGGCCTTCGTCAAGAGCGAGCTGGAGAAGTCAACAAACCAGTAGGAGGTCCTTCGCCAACGATCCAAGACCCTAACTACGGAGAGAAAAAGCATTAGCGTTCATCAGGCAGAGCTAGACCTTGCACGACAGAACCTATCCCAGTTCGAGGATGAGGTCACCCGACGACAAGAGGCAAAGTACGGAGCCTAAAAGTT
>JANAVB010043219.1:10424056-10441556 GCA_029216955.1 Iris pallida
CAAACTTTTCTTTTTCATGAATGAACATTTTTAGTTTTGCTTCTTTACTTGCCTATTTACTATGAACATTCTGTATAATAATGAGAATTCCCTCAAAGATAATTTAACATGATGGGATGGAGGTAAATTCGTTGGGGTTAAGGTGTTTACTCATAGGTAATATGGACATGGTGAACACGAATTTTTGTGGTAGAATTTTCCATACTTAAAGGTTATATAGACATGGCAATGATAGATTATACGGGCGTATAGAATCACTCAAAGATAATATGGACATAAAATATTCTATGAATATGACAACAGGGGTTTTGTCATGGAACAATTGTCTCCTCAGAGGTAATATGGACATGGTAGGCATAAACTTCATGGGGTATAGAAAATAACTCAGAGGTAATATGACAAAATATTTTCTACTGGGGAAAATAGAAAGGGATGCGCTCGTTAATAGAATTCATAAACATTCACAGGTGATGTGGAAATATATGCCGATTTATGTCTCAGACATAGTATTTCTTTAGGAATTTACCATTGACCGACTTCATCCATATACCACTGTTAGGTTTGGTCAATCGGTAAGCACCATTGGAATAGACCATCTCTATGACGAACGATCCTTCCTACTTGGGCTTAAACTTTCCAGCAGTCTTGTGAGTCATCACCATCGGTCTTCAAACTGATAAGACGAGGTCACCACTTGGAATGTTCTTTCCTAGACCTTTTTGTTGAAGGCCCCAAAATCAAGCTTGATAGAGTTCGATACGTTGTTGAGCCAGCAGGCGCTTCTCGTCCAATGCTACCAGCTCCTGCAGCCGACGGTATTGATTATCTTCGACTATCACCTGATTGGTTATAGCCACCAGTAGGGACGAAATTGGATTTCTAGAGAGAGTACCGCCTCACTTCCGTAGACAAATAAAAATAGTGTATTGCCAATAGGTGTCCGAATGGTCGTACAGTAAGCCCGTAGACATTCGTCGAGCTTCTCATTCTAGTTGCACTTATTGGAAGATACGACTTTCTTGAGAAGCTTAATAATTTTCATATTGAATACTTCGGCTAGTCAATTCGCTGCAGGATTGTAAGTTGTTGACGCTACATTCTATATCTAATTCTTATCACAGAACTGATAAAATGCATGGCTCATAAAATGAGGGCCATTATCGTGGATAATCCTTCGAGGGACTCCAAAAGGGTAGATGACGTGATGCTTAACAAAGCTGATCATGTTCGAGGTTTTCACCTAGCTAGTGGTGTAGGAACGAAATCGTAAAGCAGAATACTCTAGAGGGGGAGTGAATAGAGTAGGCAGCGGAATATTGCTAATTAAAAACTCGTTAGCAGTTAGATCATAGATATAATAATAATCACAAAATAAATAACAGTAATGAAAAAAGTGATCAGAAGGCAAACGCAAACACAAAGATTAATACCGGTTTCCCTCTTGTGAGGACTAGTCTAGTCGGAAGAACTCTAGCTTCCAGTTGAATCCACTATTGGAAAAACCCACAAGTTTTTATACGAAGTCCTTGCAACTTCTACAGACGCGAGCTTTGATACAAAGAACTCGACCAACTTCAATTGTGAAGAGTCAATCTTCAATCAAGCCTCTGATTACAATTGCTCTGAAACTTCTAGACCGTACCGTACTGTCAAATCGACTAGAGGATTGTAACTGGCTTGAGATTTGAAAATAGAAGCTTTTTAGAACTCTTTGGAAGAAACGTAAGCTTTAGAAGAGAAGAGATTGAAAGTGAATTGGTATCTTGAAATGATCAAAATTCTTCTTTATTTATAGTTTTTCCAAAGATAGAATTCTGACAAAATTCGGGCAGAATTCAGACAGAATTATTTGTAATCAACCACAACTGAAGGAAGACCAAGTTCAAAATCAAACCTTCACATAACGTTCAACTTGGCCGAACTCTAGCCGAGTTCTGTCAGGGTTTGGTCAGTTGATTTTGTGAAAAATAATTTTAGCTTTTTGAAAAATCCTTCAGAAGCTTTTTGTAAAATAGATGTTTTCAAAAACATAGGTCATTTTTAAAAGGATAGGTCAATTTTAAAAAACGATTTTGGACATCTTATTTGCCAGTACGACTTGGTGTACAATGTATTCCTAGACTCAATAAAATAAAAATTATATTGCTTTAAAGAAAATACATCTTGAGTGGCAAACAGCTTCGGTCTTGAACTGAGTAGATATCCATCTTTGGTCAGTGTCCAAAACTTCGTTAGTAAACATCTGAATTGATTCGTATATCGAGACAGAGTTTGATCAATTATTAAAATCAGGTTTGACCATTACCAATGGGCCAACAATCTCCTCCATTTTGATAATTGACAAACCTTGACCGATATAACGACTTGGTTTTGATCAGTTCAAAAGTATACCGAATGTACTGAGATATAAAGTGAAAAATTATACATAACCTGTATCCTTGAAGATGTTAGATCTTATTTCTCTTCCGTTATCACTTAGCAAAAAATTACAAAAGAGAAAGCCCCCCCCCCCCCCCCGCAATAAATGTATGAGTAGCAATCAGTGAAGAAACACAAAAAAATATATGAATAAAGACATTATTTCTAACATTATTTCTATACAGGCATGATAGAATTATTATAGACAGAATAAAATAGATATGGTATAAACAACTTAGGAATGGTATTTGTCACAGAAAGTTTATATGGAAGCATAAAGAAATATAATACTATAATTAAGCTGAAATAAATAAAGTGCTGAATAATAAACTAAACTGAGTCATATGCCAAACTGAGGCATAAAAACATGTCTATCAATGTCGCAAATCATATCCAAAGTATAAAAAGGGTACTGATAATATCTTGAAATATCGGAGCATTTCCAAGTAAATATAAGACAAAGTCATTAGTCTCAAAAAGTGACATCTCAAAAGTCATCCTCATCATCATCGACAGCAGTACCAGCATGTCCAGATGGACCAGCTCCAGAAGTGCTAGCTCCAGAAGTATGTAGAGTAGCACGAGAAGTACGATACCAATCGTAAGCGTTCCCTGGCTGGAACAGAGAGTGGACCTCCTCATCATCAATGCAGTAGCCAGATACAGAAGGGTCTCGAGGAAGAGAGCTAGCAGAGTGACCCGTCTGTGCAAATATCAGATCGGCAAAGGTTTTGGCAATAGCTTGGAATCGAGTCACATCACGAAACTCATGTTCCCTAGAGGTGTCAACGAAGAAGTTCTGCAGATCTGATAGATGCTGTGAATATCCTCAAAGGTCATAGGGTAAGACTGAGAAGGACTAGGTGTTGTGGGAGCAGGTGCAGTAGGTGCAGGTGCTATAGGTGGAGGAACAGTAGAAATGTTGCGACGAGAAAGCTTGAGGAACTTGGGCTCAGGGTCCAAAGCACAAGTGGATAATTCAATATCAAATCTCTGAAAGATGCATGGGATGATCATCGCATAAGAGAGGTTGCGGTCTCTTCTGCGACATCTACCCATCATCTAAACGATAGTCTTAGGGCAGAAACAGGAATCCCCTTAAGAATGTGATATAATATAGAAAGCTCGAGTGCAGTGACAATATCTTTTGAAGTGGATTTTGGAAGTAGAGTGGAATAGATGATGCAATGTAATTCGTAGTTAAACAAGTTCAAGTTATTGGCCTTGAACTTTCCAGGACGAGCACGTGCGGGCGCACAAATCTCATTATTGAAACTAACGAGAGTCGTACCCTCAGAGAAATTGAAATCAGTGATGTCATCAAGCGGGGCACCTTCGTTTGGAAGACCAAGGATTCTCGCTAGCAATTCATCATTGAACTCGATATCTATCATGCCGACACGAGTTCTCGCGGTAAAAGTGTCTAACACAAAATTACAGTAAAATAGTCGAATGGCATAAGTAGCTATAGGAAATTGTAAAGTAGCAAAGTGATGTAACCCTAATACCTCAAAGTAAGGACGATGATTAGGAAATACAGTCCATTTGATCAGAGATCTGGTACATATAGTACGCATAATAAAGTCGGCATACCAAAGTAAGGCTTGGTCGGAAGTTTTGAAATAAAACTCGTCCTATGCACCGTCATCCGATTGGACCGAAGAAAAGAAGGAATCCGTATGCGAATCAGAAGATGATGCCTCTTTACTGGCATGGGTCTTCTTCCTCTTGAAAGGATTGAATTTCTTAGGCATTCTATCCCAAAAACTAGAAACCCTAATAATTTGAAAGTGGAGGAGAGAAGGAATTATACCTTCTGAGAATCAGGTATGCTGTAGAGGACGAGATTCTCTGCACGAATCTAAATTTTTGACAAAGATCTCCACGTAGATTGGAAGAAGGAATGTGGAGAAGAACTAGGGTTTTCGGGACGCTGCTGTTGCTGTGGATGTGGTTTTGGAAGGGTTGAAGAAGATAGGGGCCTCGGGTTCTAACTGATATATACATATACCCAACCGAACTCTGGCCAAATTTGGACCAAACTTGGGCCGAATTTGCCAAGGGTTCTCCTGGATATATAAAAAAATTGTGGGGCCATATCTTTTTCATCAATTCGTTTCAAATGTTTAATTCAGAGTTTAGTAATTTTAAATTTCAAATAATATAATTAATATTATTTTATAAATTAATATTCTTTACTCGGCATCTGTTTCAGATTAGCTGTAGGAGTATTGTCCCAGCTAATGGAGGTTCACCGGAGAACTCTTAAATACCGCTTCGCTTCGACCGTAGTCGTGGTGACAGACAGACTCTTTTTAGGCTTGTCTCGAAAACAGGTTTTAAGTATTGAATAAATTAATTAATAAAACAAAATTAATTGATATCTAAAATTCCTAATTCTCGACATAAATAATTGAAATGATCTTCCGCTAGAGGTTTTATGAGTATGTCAGCCAATTGATTCTGTGTGTCTACGTATACAAGGTCTATATCTCTATTTTGTTGATGATCACTAAGAAAGTGATGTCGAATCTCGATATGCTTAGTACGAGAGTGACATACTGGATTCTTAGCCAAATTAATAAAACTAGTGTTATCACAGAAAATGGGTATGTGTGTAAAATACAATCCATAGTTTTCTAAAGTTAGTTTCATCCACAAAATTTGTGCACAACAACGTCCTGCGACGATATATTCAACCTCGGTTGTTAATAACGCGACAACATTTTGCTTTTTGCTAAACCAAGAGACTAGAGCTTTTTCTAGGAAATAACATATGCCGCTAGTACTTTTTCTATCTACTTTGCATCCGACAAAGTCAGCATCAGAATAACCGTTAGGTCAAATGATGTGGTTTTGGGATACCATAAGCCGACAGAAAAAGTGCCTTTAAGGTATCGAAAGATACGCTTAACTGCGTACAGATGTGATTCCTTAAGATTGGCTTGAAAACGTGCACACAAGCAAATACTAAACAGAATGTCTGGCTGACTATCAATTAAATACAGTAAGCTACTGATCATACCTTGATACTTACGTATGTCGACGGGTTTACCTTGTTCATCAATATCAAGCTTGGTTGAAGTTGCCATTGGAGTGCTAAGTGGCTTGACTACTTCCAGGTCGAACTTCTTTAATAGATCCTTTGTGTACTTTGCTTGATTTATGAACGTCCCATTGTTGGTTTGTTTGATTTGCAGTCCGAGAAAGAATTTCAACTCTCCCATCATGATCATCTCAAACTCATTCTGCATACACTTTAAAAATTCTTGACAAAGAGATTCATCAGTAGATCCAAAAATAATATCATCTACATAGACTTCAATCAAAAGAATGTTGTTATTCAAAGATTTTATAAATAATGTAGTATCAACCTTTCCCTTTGAAAAACCGTTATCAAGTAGAAAAGAGGTTAAACGATCTTACCATGCACGAGGGGCTTGTTTCAAACCGTATAAGGCTTTCTTCAACTTGAAAACATAATCTGGATTTTTGAAATCAGTAAAACCAGGAGGTTGAGCTACATAAACTTCTTTTTTTATAAAACCATTTAAAAATGCACTTTTGACATTTATTTGAAATAATTTGAAATTAGGAAAACATACAAATGCACATAACATGCGAATGGATTCTAATCTCGTAACTGGGGCATAAGTCTCATCGTAGTCGATACCTTCTTTTTGATTGTATCCTTGAGCTACAAGTCGAGCCTTATTATGAGTCACTAAACCATTCTCGTTCAGTTTATTTCGCAATACCCAACGAGTGCCAATGACCGGATGATCAATGGGCTTGGAAGAAAGTTCCCAAACTTGATTCCATTTGAATTGGTTTAATTTCTCTTGTATAGCATCTAACCAAAAATTATCACTACATGCTTCTTCAACAATTTTGGATTCAAACTGCGAAACAAAAGCAACACAAGAAGGTATATCTTTATTAGAGGAACGAGTACTTACACTCTTGGTAATCTCACCAATTACCAAGTCCTTTGGATGATCTGCCAAGAATTTCATCTCTTTTGGCGTATCCTCAGGATTTCTAGTTCTGGCTTCTTTGTTTGAAGGTTCTGCATCTTTGTGTGAAAGTTTTGCAGTAGCTGTATTTGGTGTGATTACGTCTTCATTGTCGTCATCGTCTAAGTGTTGATTTAGCTCATCAAACTTGACATTGATTGATTCTTCGATGATCATGGTTCTTTTGTTGAAGACTCTGTACCCTTTACTCTTTGCTGCATAACCTAAAAATATACCTTCATCGGCCTTTTCATCAAATTTACTCAGATTGTCTTTAGTATTAAGAATAAAGCATTTACAACCAAAATTCTTGAAATATGAAACAGTGGGTGTTCTATCAAACCATAGTTCATAGGGTGTCTTCTTCGATATAGGTCGAATTAGAACCCTATTGAGAATATAGCACGCTGTATTGACAACTTCAGCCCAAAAGTATTTGGGTAGACTAAACTGGTTTGACATTACTCTAGCCATTTCAGATAGAGTCCTGTTCTTACGTTCCACAAATCCATTTTGTTGTGGAGTCCTAGGGCAAAAAAATTCATGCAAATATCTGTGTGTGTCACAAAATTGCTTGAATTCTGCATTCTCAAATTCGTCGCCATGATCACTATGAATGCGAGTAATCATTAACCCTTTTTCATTATGTACTTTCTTGTAAAAGGTGACGAATTCTGATAATGCATCGTTCTTGCATGCAAAAAATATACCCTTGTATATCTAAGGAAATCATCTACCATGACAAATGCATATAACTTACCACCTAGACTAGCAATTCTACTTGGTCCAAATAAGTCTATATGCAACAGTTGTAAAGGTGTAGTGGTACTTACAGCGTTCTTAGATTTAAATGTGGATCGGGTAGCTTTGTTCTTTTCACATTTACTACATAACGTATCCTTTTTTAAATATATATCTGGTAAGCAGCGTACTAACTTTTTTGCAGATAGTCTTGAAATTGTATCCATGTTTGCATGATCGAGTCTCATATGCCATAGTTGACTCTCATGCTTTTGACCATCAAACATCTACCTGCTTTGTTAGCATCTTCTAACAAACAGAAAACATATATGTTGTCTTCCCTGATACCTTCAAAGATAGTACTACCAGTTGAAATATCAACTATAGTACATTTGTCTTTGACGAAGCTAATACCATAACCATGATCTGCTAAATGGCTTATGCTGAGCAGATTATGTTTTAACTCGGTAACAAGACAGACATCTTTAATCACAAGATAGAGAGCCTTACCAATGTCACCGATACTGATTATGTACCCTCTTAAATTATTACCGAAGGAGACATATCCTTCTTTATTCTTCTTCGACAGTGTTGCGAATAATGAAGCATCATCGGTCATGTGCCATGAGCAACCGCTGTCGAGGATCCATTTGCTTTTAGCATGTGAAGGGTGTTCCACCTACAAAACAACTTGCAGATGAAACTCTTGGTACCTATTTCTTGTAGGTTCCTGACTGGTTAGGTTTTGGTATCCATGCATAAACATTTAAATCTACTAACTTTCTGATTCTATATGTAGAGGATATATGACCAATGAGGCCACAATAATGACATTTTGCATGTTGAGTGTTGAAAGTTATGTGAGGTGCATGATTGGTAGGTTTTGGTTTTCTAGTATAGAAGAATACATGCCTATTAGTCTTCTTGGGTATAGATTTGGTATGGTTTGGTCTGACAATATTTGGTTTGGGCGTGTTCCGATGATTCGGTAATTGACACGTGTTAGAATAGGAAGCAGCAACTTCGGGCTGTTTTCCTAAACTAATTTCTAACTTTTTGGAAGTGTCATATAATCTAGTGTACTCAGATATAAGTGTTTCTATTCTGACTTGTGCACACTAGAGACTCTTTCTCTCCTTAGATAGGTCTTCCTTTAGCTGGATGATGCTTTGGTCATTTTCTTTGGATAACTTAATAGTCTCGTATAACAACAACTTAATAGATGAAAGCTCACCAGACTCAATAGAAGACTCATTATTTCTAACATGATCTAGTTGGTCGGTAAGTCTTCCTATTTCACTTCGTACTCTTTGAGTACCTTCTTAGAGGTTTTATATTTACTATGCAGTTTTCTGTAATCATTTAACAGGTCACTGAAAGCCTCTCCTAGTTACTCAAAGGTGAAATCATCATAAGGATCAAATAGAGGATTAGTGATTACCTGATCGCAAGCCATCAAGCATACATTTGCAGCATCATCTGATTGTTCGTCCTCTGAATCGCTGGCTTCACTTTCATGCCATATGCTTGTGTTGGCGTACTTCCTTGATGTAGACTTTTTTAGGTAGCCTTTGTCATATTTGCTACTTTTTCTTGATGATGATGATGTTGGACAATCTGTCTTCATGTGTCCTTTCTTCTTACATCCGTAGCAAATAGGATCTTCCTCGTTGTTGTTGTTGTTGCTATCTTTTGTTCTCCTGTTAAATCTCATGAACTTCTTGAATTTTCTTACCAGAAGAGCTTGATCTTCAGAGTCAGAGTCGCTGTTGTCAGAATCATCTTCGACAGTTCTTCTATGTTGAGCCTTGAGTGCGATCGACTTTTCTGACTTCTCCTTTGGTGTAGCATCTTCAAAATTTTGAAATTATAACTCGTGAGTGAGTACCTTACCCATGAGTGTCTCCAGAGACATTGTTGAGAGGTCGTTTCCTTCAATAATTGCTGTAGCCTTTGGAATCCAGTTCTTTGTGAGTTCTTGTAGAAGTTTGCGAATCTTTTTATGGTTACTGTATTCCTTTTCTAGTAAAGACAAAGGATTTACAATACCCAAGAATCTTGTAAACATCTGAGTAACTGATTAACTTGGCTTTATTTTGAACGCCTCGTACTCTTGAGTAAGTCTGCTGATCTTTGACTTCTTGACTTGTGTTATTCCTTCGTGTGTTACTTCAAAAAGTTTCCACACTTCATTTGATGTTGTGAAAGTAGATACCCTGTTGAATTCAGTTATGTCTAAAGCACAAAATAAAGCGTTAATAGCACGTGCGTCAAGACTGGCCTTTTTCTTTTCATCCTCTCTATATTTGTCGTAGGATTTTTCAACTAAAACTCCATCAACAATAACACGAAGAGGCTTTTTGTAGCCATCAGTAACTACAGACCATAAGTCAAAATCAAGAGATTTTAGGAAAAAACTCATACATGTTTTCCAATAAGTGTAGTTTGTGCCGTCAAACAGTGGAGGTCTGTTTGTGGCTTGGCCTTCACTTGTAAATTTTGCAGTTGCCATGTGTAGTTATATGATCTATATAACAATTAAAAAAACTGAATATAGCTGCAATTTTACCTTGCTTTACCTGTATAACCCGTTCTGATACCAATTGTAGGAACGAAATCGTAAAGCAGAATACTCTAGAGGGGGTGAATAGAGTTGGCAGCGGAATATTTCTAATTAAAAACTCGTTAGCAGTTAGATCATAGATATAATAATAATCACAAAATAAATAACAGTAATAAAAAAGTGATCAGAAGGCAAACGTAAACAAAGAGATTTATACTGGTTTTCCTCTTGTGAGGACTAGTCCAGTCGAAAGAACTCTAGCTTCCAGTTGAATCCACTATTGGAAAATTTTGCAAGTTTTCATACGAAGTCCTTGCAACTTCTACAGATATGGGCTTAGATACGAAGAAATTGACCAACTTCAATCGTGATGAGTCAATCTTCAATCAAGCCTCTGATTACAATCGCTCTGAAACTTCTAGACCGTACCGCACTGGCAAATCGACTAGAGGATTGTAACTGGCTTGGGATTTAAAAATGGAAGGTTTTTAGAACTCTTTGGAAGAAACGTAAGCTTTAGAAGAGAAGAGATTGTAAGTGAATTGGTGTCTTGAAATGATCGAAATCCTTCTCTATTTATATTTTTTTCTAAAGACAGAACTCGGATAGAATTCGAGCAGAATTCGGACAGAATTTTTTGTAACCAATCGTAACTGAAGGGAGACCAAGTTCAAAATTAAACGTTCACATAATGTTCAACTTGGCCAAACTCTGGCCGAGTTCTGTCAGGGTTTAGTCAGTTGATTTTGTGAAAAATAATTTTGGCTTTTTGAAAAATCCTTCAGAAGCTTTTTGTAAAATAGATATTTTTCAAAAACATAGGTCATTTTTAAAAGGATAGGTCAGTTTTGAAAAACGATTTCGGACAGCCTATTTGGCAGTACGACTTGGTGTACAATGTATTCCTAGACTTAATAAAAATGAAAATTACATTGCTTTAAAGAAAATACAGCTTGAGTGGCAAACAGCTTCGGTCTTGAACTGAGTAGATATCCATCTTTGATCAGTGTCCAAAATGTCGTTAGTAAACATCTGAATTGATTCGTATATCGAGACAGAGTTTGATCAATTATTAAAATCAGGTTTGACCATGACCAATGGCCAACAAGTGGAACTGCTTCCGCCTACTTAAAAAAGTAGTCGGAGATGGCGAGGATGAACGGTATCCTTTGGAGGACGGAGGGTTGATCGGCCCGATGATATCCATTCCTCATACTTCAAATAGCCAAGAGGCCGTAGTAGGATGTAGAAACTCAAAAGGTTGATGGATAAAGTCAGCATGCAACTAACATACCTAGCACTTTTTAGCATATTCTATGGCATCTGCCATCATGGTGGGCCAGTATTAACCTGTATGACGTAGTCAATCCTGGAACTTATGAAAGACCGATGAGCTTCGCAGGTGTTATCTTGTGCCTTTCGGAGTGCTTTTTGCACTGCTGTCTTAGATAGACAGCGCAAGAGAAGTCCATCGTATGAACGACGATACAACATTTTAGTTGTTGTGTCATAGAAGAACCGGAGCGAACGTCTCTTGATAGAAGTAGCTTCTTCGGGTCTTCGGATAGGATTCTATAGACTGCATAGTCTACGAACGGGAATCACCAATCCTGAATGTTAACGCATCAGTACTGAATGTCAATATTAGTGTCTACTTGTACCGAGTAGCTCAGACACGTATGTAGATTGTTCTTTGGGCAGACTAGCTTCCGAACCATCACTGTGACGGAGTATTAGGTTTCGACCAGATTTGTCAAAGAAGCGGCGAGACTGACGAGGGCGTCGACCTCCAAGTTTTGTAATCGAGGTACATGTTCTATAAAGAACCCTATGAAGGTGGAAATGATATCGATTGCCGCCTGATGGTAAGGGATCAGATCTTCATGTCAGACCTCATATTGTCCTCGAACCTAGTTGATAATCAGCTTCGAGTCACCGTATGCCTCGATATAGTCGATCCCCAATTGTTTAGCAAGCTGGAGCCCAATGATTAGAGCGTTGTACTCAGTAATATTATTGATGCAAGACCTTATGAGAGGATATGTACTATGGATGACTAGGTCATCGTGAGTGATGAGAATGACTCCAACCCCTACGATGATCTCCCCTTTGGGTCATGTTCTTGAAATGCCGTTAAAGAATATTCACCAAACAGGATTGTCTGTGATCACGTTTGACTCTAGAACTTCGTTAGGGATGCCATCATAGAGCTTTGACGTTTTCGGTATAGGATGTGCCGCCAAGAAGTCAGCCAATGCTTGACCTTTAACCATCTTTTGTAGGACGAACACCATGTCATAAGGCGTCAAAAGGATTGCCTATGTGGCTAACTGCGAGTTTAATGCCCCTGGCTTGGTCATAAGAACTCTGAGGGGTTAACTCGGGAGATGACATGAATTGTCTGTCTAGCCATATAATGTCGTATCTTTTGAATGACGAAGACTAGAACGAGACACTCTTTCTTAATAGGATTGTGGCAAAACTAAACACTAATCATGGTCCTGCTCAGATAGTAGTTTGCATGTTCGTGGCCTTCGTTGCTTCTCTGGGCTAGCAAAGAACCAAGTGAATGATTCATAGCTCGAACGTATAGTAGAAAGGGCCTCCCCACGAATGGTGCTACCAATATTGGAGAACTAGTAAGGTACTTCTTGATGTCGTTAAACGTGCACTGGCATTCTTCTATCAAGACATAAGAAACTCCTTTCTTCATTAGTTTGGTGAAGGGTTGGTATCGTCCAGAGAGATTTGCTATGAATCTCCTGATATAGGCTAAGCGTCCTTGTATTCTCCAGAGCTCACAAAGATTCTTCGGGGAGCCATGTCCATGATGGCCTTGGTTTTCTCAGGGTCAATGTGAATACCTTTGGCCATGACTATAAAGCCCAAGAACTTGCAGCTGGGAACCCCCAAGAAAGACTTGGTTGAGTTCATCTTCAGTCGATGTGTTCGCATCAAGTCGAACACAGTCCTCAAGTCGTCCAGATGGCTAGATTTCTTTTGACTCTTAACGGTAATGTCATCTACATAATATTCCACCATTTTTCAAAGATATTTACAAAATATGGTACTCATAGCCAGCTAGTACGTTGTTCCTACATTCTTCATGCCGAAAGGCATCACTGTGTAACAGTAGATTCCCATTGGAGTATGGAATGAAGTATGTTTTTCGTCTTCCGGGAACATTTTGATCTAGTTGTAGCCCAAGAACCCGTCCATGAATGGTAAATGCTCGAAGCCACAAGTCTTGTCGATCATCACATCGGTGATCGGAAGGGAAAACTCGTCCTTTAGACATGCCAAGTTGAGATCCATGAAGTCTATGCAGACTCTAATATTTTCGTTCTTCTTAGTGGTGGAAACGACGTTGGCCACCCAATCCGGATGCTTCTCTTCATGAATGAAACCACTTTCTATGAGTTTTCGACTTCTTTCTCGATAGCATCCATAATATTGGGACGGAAGCGACGCTATTATTGTTTAATAAGTTTAGCGTTGGCAGGATGTTCAGGCGGTGCATCGCGACATGCGGGTCTAAACTCGACATGTCTTCATAACTCCAAGCAAAGACATCGATGTACTCTAGGATAAGCCTTATCAGAGATTCTCTGTCTTTCCTAGTCAAGCTTTTGCTAATGAAGATGGGTTTAGGGAACACCCCATCTCCTAGTTCGGCTTGAACGACTTCGTCTTCGGTGGATGGTTCTCTCTGTTCGAAATGCCACTCCCATTCGAATCCTATCTGTTGAGCCCATGGTTCATCCTTGAAGATTTTGAGCATCTGGTCTTCATCCTCGACAGGAGGATCAGCAGAAACTATGTTGACGGACAGTATCTTCTTGAAGGCTTGACCACTACTGGTATCAGAGTCCCAGATTGAGGAATCAGAGGAGTGAGAATGCATCACGACCTCCTTCTTGGAGCTCTCCAAAGTTGTTGTGGGTGTAAGATAACCCAACCCCCGGCGAGTATGCTGGTAGTAATTTTGGGACTTTTCCTTTGGAACACAAAGACATAAGGGGACACATCGACCTTTTCCATAGTTCAGTCATGTGTTGCTATTGAAGTTCTAACCCATCTTCTGGAGAAGGTGTTTGGCTTGAACAGTGTAACGGTAGAGCTGCATCCTGCGGTTGTCGGGCTTTGGTTCTGCGGGAGTAAGTCTCTACGGTTGTTCTACTCGACCGAATATGATGGGTTCCTCATCTTTCTTTTTTATTGGAACCAAAAAGTAAACATATCTGGAAGAGGCAACTCGGCTTGCCAGATTAGTAGTTTTACTTGGGTTTGCAATATATACAAAGCATTGTCTAAGAAATACATGGTGTTCCAATGGGCATAAGAGTAATTCAAAGACAACTTTCTATTAATGAAATACAAAATTTTATATTGAAGGATTACATCATCTAGAGAATGTGCGTCTGTATTGGTGTACATATAGTCCCCTAACTCCTCATCAGTAAGAATCGGGGCAACCATGGGAGAAAGTGGAAGTGGTCTTCGCTTCAGCTTAACTATGAATGGTGCTGGAGCCAGGATTCCTGAAACTTCGAGGTTGCCTTCGAGCCTCTTCGGGGGAGCTCTATTTGAATGGGCTTCTGGCTGGCAATTGACGTTGTCGGGGATAGGTAGAAGGTGATTTTTTCTAAGTTTGATGACTAAAGGTGCTGGTGTCTGGAGAGGTTTTCCTCTTAATCGAACCTTCAAAGCTTCCTCAACAACACTTACTCTTTTTGATGCAGTTTTTGCCTCATCGTCTACATCATTAGCGTCATCATCCTAAGGGACTGACTTGTACAGATGAGCATTAGTACAATATGCTTCGAGACCTCGAAATAGGTCGATGTCAGTGAACTCATTCTTCATAGTCCTGTCACTGGCTACATACTTTATGCATTGATGGTAGACAGAGGGTACGATCATGTATTCATGGATCTATGGTCGTCCCAACAGCATATGGTAGTTTATGTCTGCATTAATAAAATAACAAGTCATATCTGTTTGGAGATCGCCTATCTGGCATTTCAGGCGGATCTTGCCCAAGGGCTCACTCTTTCTAGCATTGAAACTGCAGATTGTATTATTCGACGCGGTCAGTCGATGCATCAGAATCCCTAAAGTTTGGAGTAAATTCTGAAGGATTATGCTGAGAGAAGATCCATGGTCAATGTGGATCCGATCGACCTTAATGGCACTAACATATCTCGTGTAGTACCGGGGCCTATTGTGCCGGTTCTTCAGTAACATGTCCTGCTGAGTGAAGGTGATATTAGGAATCACCTCGGCCACGCTATAGTAATATGGGCACGCAGCAGGGTCCTCCTTGGGTTGTTGTACCATGGTGAGGAAAGAATTGGCGTTCTTTAGAGCATCGCTGAGGGTGTCCCATTATCTTTGGAGAAACGGAGGAGCTCGAAGAGCAACAGCCCGGCTGGTGTATTGGCATATTGTGTGAATATGTTGAAGTTGTAGGGCTTGATCGGCACTACTATCGAGTCTTTCCTTAGAGGTTTGTCAAAGCGAACCTCCTTCTGCCTCTTCTTATCTGCCACAAGGGTATGAGACGGACTTGCTTCCGATGCATCGGGTGTAGTGGAAGCAACAGGTGGAGGTACTTCTTCCTCCAAAGCCTGGTGGTGCTCTCGCTGGTGAGCCGAGCACGTGGTAAACAAAGTCTCATGAGTCGAGGTAGAAACTATACGACATGACATGACTTTCTTTCCCTTGAAAGAATGTGCTGCAGACTGCATCATATCTTAGGCAAGATCAGGATAGATCTATATAACTTTTCCTTAGGGCATCGTAAGTGGGATAAGGCCTTGAGCATTGTCACAGGCCGGTAGAAAGTTGACTACTTCTATTGTCGCCCTTAGGATGGGGATGACACCGTCTTGAGTCTCTATTTTCGAAAAACTTTTGAACTGGAGGGTGACCATGTTGGCAGTGACAGTCTTTTTCTCGCAGTCGAGTGAGATATCCTTGGTGTCAATGAGGCACTGGATCTGCCTCTTCAACATGTAGCAGTCTCGTGTTGAATGGTGAACATACTAATGATAGTGACAGTACTTTGGATTGTCCACCTTTTCTACTTCGTCGGGATGCTTAGGAGGCGTGAGTTGAAGCTTGCCACCTTTCATCAACATGTCAAAGAGTTCTAGCATGTCTTCATCATTGAAGGAGTAGGTTTCCTTCGGCTTTGGTGCTTCTGTCGGCTTCTAGTTCATTGACGCTGAACTTTTGGAGATGTTGAAGGTCATAGCTTGCTTCCCTTTACCGTCCTTGGGGATGGAGTTATTGCTAGATGAGCACTTCCATTTGCCTTTGAGTGTGGGGAAACTCAATCCAAGCAGTTGTGCATCCCGAGCCTTTCTTTCGACTACATCTGCCTAGGTGATGAAAGGTGTCCACTCTTTGCACGGAGCACTATGTCACAACTTGATTGTGGAGGGAGCATATTTTTGCGGCACGAGTCCATGAGGATGGATTTGGGCACACCAGGTGGCAACCTCAAAGGTGCCTACCAGAAGTGCTTGATATAAGCACGTACATGCTCTTTCTCCTTCTAGACAATATCCATGAGAGTAGACATCGTCATGTACATTCCTCCTTCATAAAATCGAACAAGGAAGAGATGTTTCAAGTCGTCGAACAACGAGATGTAGTTGTCAAGGAAACTACAAAACCATTTGTAGGATACAACTTGCAATGCCCATACGAATATATTCATGAGCAGAACGTCATCTTTTGGCAAATGCCAAGTAACTTAGGTGAAGTACCTCCGGTATCGACGAGGAGACACCTTCGCATCGAATGGCACAAGCGTCTGCGGCTTGTACTTGGGTGGACATATCATATTATCCCATTTGGCAGGATATGATTGCCGAACTCCTGTCTTTTGGAGTGATTATCCCTTTTCTCGGGTGTCCAAGCGAGCGTTTAACTCCTTTAGAGCATGTTGCATGTCATTTGACATTGTGTACCCAGTCGTTGACGATGACTGTGGCATTGTTTGGTGCTTGGTGTAGGAGAAAGTGTATTGGATTCCCCATTCGTTCCCAGGTCTTGGCTGACAGGAGCATAAGCGTTGAATGTCAATTTGTCCTTGATCTCTAAGACTACAGAAGTCAAGCCTGTATAGTCTCATTCAACATATTCAGGCCTATCTCAGGGGCCCCTATACGTCTTTGATTACTGGACCCCTTGCTGTTTTCTGTGTTGTCATATTCAGCCATGAAAATAGACATCAGGTGTGGATAAATAGAAGGGACGACAGATCTTTCACTTTCTGGTTCAGTCACCTAAGTCTCGTCATCCTGAAGGTAGACAAGTAGATTGTGATTGTCCTCTGACTCATTGTAATTGCTACTCCAGTCTATTGGTTACTTATGGCTATAGAGGTATCTATGTCAGTTCCACACAATCTCTCTTCGGGTTGGAACGAGGGATTGTCATAGATGGTGGAGGTTTGACTACTCCCAGCCAACGACAAGAGTTTAACCTGAGTATGGGTGTGCTGGAATACACCTGTGTTGGGCACCTCATATTTGTTGCCTCCAAGTCAGCCATTGGATTTGTTGGCCGAGGCAGAAGGGTTCTTAGCAAGCTTCTTGAGAGATGGAGAACCTCGTGTTGTATGGCATGACACAATGAAGACTTCATCTTCTTCTTCACTTAACGATCCTTTGTCGAGTCTCTGATGTACAGACACCATCAGTCGCAGTCTTTGGAAGACCCTCATCTCTTCGGTGGCGATGTTGCTGTT